>OX421492.1:33559893-33724893 GCA_949126835.1 Anisus vortex
TCTATCAATCAATCTATCTATCTATTTATCTATCTATCAACTATCTATTACATATATATCTGTCTATCTATTAATTTAATATACCTATCATCTAGAATCTATCATCTTTTATCTATCTATCTGTCTGTTTTTTATGTCTATATATTTTTGTGTCATATATCTGCCAGGGTTATAGAAATAGGTCAAAGTGATATTAGTTAAAATGAATATTTCTGTGGTATATAAGTGACGTTTTAGAAACATTACAAAACAGCCCAATTTATCTACATGTAAAATTAATCACAAAATGTCTTAGTATATTTGGTACAGACTTAGCACATTCGACATATTATGAACTATTAAATTAGAAATACAAATGCGTTACGTTTGTAATTGCATCCCAAAACAATGAAATCTGTAAGCACCTATGGTGCTTAGAACAAAATGATTTGTCTAGGAAATTAATATATGTTGTAACATATCGTATGATATATTCACTGCCAAAGCCAGACGTCTAGGCTTTTTCATTTCCAGTTTCAACAATTCCGGAACCGAAAAGACTTTTATCGGTACTTCTTCCTCAAAAGGACATCGACTTACAAGACTTCTGTAATGTCCGAACGTCAATAAACGTCCTTGAAACAGCCAAGGTTAAAGAGTCCACCACAGACCACCCAAAAAAAAAAAGAAAAGAAAGAAATTGGGCCAGGAGATAGGCCAGAGAAAGGGGAGATAGAAAATTTGGCCCGATCGTTGAACGACCAATCATTAACCCTTAAAGCGCGTAGGGCCACGATCGTGGCTCAGCGTTATCAATACGTTAAGTGCGTTGAGCCACGATCGTGGCTTAGCTTTTTTTCGGCTACATTGTGTCGTTTTCATTCGTTTTTTTCCGTAAAAACGTACACATCCGTAAAGCTTAACAACTTCCGTCTCTTCTGGTAGTGAAAGGCAGCCATTTTTTACGTTAATTTATCCTCGATTCGCAAAATGAACGAAGGTATTAGTGACTATTCAAAAAGCTACGATGGAATTGATGCATAATTTCAATTATATTTTATTGATTTTGATGAAATTCTAAAAAGTAAGAAGTGTATTGAATTCATATTTGTTTTATTTTAATGTTTTAGTTTTTAAAATACTGAAATAGGTCAAATAGCCGGCAAATAGTTCAATAAATTAGCTTCGTGTTTGTTGTTAGCAAAAACATCGTTTTTGAAAGATGGGCGTGGCTAATGATCGTTTTTATTTTAGTTATTATTGAAATATATTTGTATTTAACTCTGTTTATTTTGCGGGCCTAGCTTAAAACTAGTATATTTGTATCATAATTTTAAAAAATATGATAGTTAAACAACATTTAATATTTATGATATATTTTTTTCGAACTGGGTGGGTGCGCTCTAGGTTTATTGAGTGCGATGTCCGACCGTACCCTGACTAATTTCTAAATATTACAGGAGACTCTAATACTTACTAATATACTTTTTTAAAATACATTTCTTGAATGTAATACATATAAGTCTAAAATTTAAGTGTTTTTTTTATTATTTTTATTTGATTTTTACTACTTAGTTGTGTGTTAAATTAATGAAAATATTTTTTCGAAGTTTTTGTAAAAAAAAATTGTTGTATATTTATTAAATTTTTACATTTTAGATGCTAGATATTAAACAATCAATATGTTTTTCCAATTCCCCAAACTATAAGCTTTAATAAAATGTATAGGTTTATATATCTAATGTAAAAATATCATAAAAGAAAACAAAATAAAAGCAAGAGGTTTTGAAAGTTTAATGCCCGTCAGTTTTAGCTACACTTTTTAATGCATTTTTGTGAAAATAGCTACGCGCTTTAAGGGTTAAGTCCCCTGCGGGTTATCGAAATGTTACAATATAAGGGGGGAGAAGCGTTGAACTGTCGGGCAAGTCGCCTGTACAGAGTGAATGTATCCGAATTCTCTGTATTAATTATGTATGCATCGAAAGTTATCGCACTTTGTTGTTGTTAGTTTTTTGTGAAGGACTGCGTAAGGGAAACTTTTCAATATCAATTTTTTGTACACAATCAATCAGTACTGAAGTCAAAGCAATGATCATTTTTTCAACTTAAAGTTGGGTTCAACTTTGCTTCGCTTGCATGTTTTGAGTGAAATGGACGGGATGGACGCACCGGTTAAAATGGGCCGATAGGACCATTATAGATATTTGCCTCCCGCAGGGAATTCCATTCATTCTTCTCGAATGTTCTATTGATTTGTAACGTTTATTATGATTTTGGTTGTTGTTGCTGTATGACACATGAACATAGTAGAGATACAAATTAGAAAAATGACATGTTTGAGTTAGGCTATGTGTGTGTGTTTTGTAGATTCATGTTTGGGTATTTTGTAAATTGATAACCATATTTCAAAAAAATACTTTTTAGAACAATATGGTTTTAGATGTATTGAATTGTGTGTGTGAATGTGAAATACTAGGACGCAAAAATCTTCTTTATAGAAGGAGCGTCTGTAATGTATAAGATAAGATACTAGCTGTGTAAATGAAAATAACACTAGAAGGATTGTAGTATTTTAGATTAAACAAACCAAGCAAAAGGTTGCTGCATATTTCACAACACTCTATCCTATTACAGTCTTATAGCTGTTTTAATTTATTTTCTTTAATTGTTATGGTGTTTTATATATTTTTTGTACTGTAATCTGTATTATATTCTGTTATATTTAATGTGTCTTATATTCTTTTACTTTTAATGTGTGTTATATTGTTTTATTTTTAATGTGTGTTATATTATTTTATTTTTAATGTGTGTTATATTGTTTTATTTTTAATGTGTTATATTGTTTTACTTACAATGTGTGTTATATTGTTTTATTTTTAATGTGTTATATTGTTTTTTTTTAATGTGTTAGATTCTTTTACTTTTAATGTGTGTTATATTCTTTTACTTTTAATGTGTGTTATATTCTTTTCTTTTACTTTTAATGTGTGTTATATTCTTTTACTTTTAATGTGTGTTATATTCTTTTCTTTTACTTTTAATGTGTGTTATATTCTTTTACTTTTAACGTGTTTTATATTCTTTTACTTTTAATGTGTGTTATTTTCTTTTACTTTTAATGTGTGTTATATTCTTTTCTTTTACTTTTAATCTGTGTTATATTCTTTTACTTTTAACGTGTTTTATATTCTTTTACTTTTAATGTGTGTTATTTTCTTTTACTTGTACTGTACGTGTTTTTAATAGTAATTTTGACTGATGAGACATCATATTCCTTTTTTTTAAATATTAAAGGTTTTTTCTTTAAAGTGTATAAGTGCCAATATGTTCTATTGTGCATGTGATTGTGTGTAAGTGTGTGTTTATGTAATAAAAACATTTGAATAAGTAATTAGTATCCATTAATTAAAAAAGACTTTAAACTATACGATCAAACTGTGTTTAGTGTGAATGCTAACGCCATAAAAGCTATAGATATGCAGTAAATAAAAATTTTTTACATGTCAAAATAATGAACACTAAGGTTAGATATATAACCCTCGCTCTTCATCTCTTATAGACATAGACGTAGTCAGGCCCGAACTAAAGGTATTTTCACGAGGTCCTATGTCCTATGTCAACTCATTCATACGTTCCATACGTTCGTAGACTGTCGTGTAAGCATTATTCCATAGAGGACAGTCCATTTGTGTTCATGGTTCGGATAGAAAAGATGTTTTCTGAAGAAAACAAAAACACCAACGCTTTTCCTAATAACTTAAACATTTACGGTCGGCCACACTAAACAGCAGGCATCACACTAGGTAAGATTTACAAATAAAGCACACACGCACGCACACAGCAAAAGCCACGAGCGATCAGCTTTGGAGAAAGTACGAGAAGGAAAACGAGGGTTAAATCTGTGAGCCCATAAATCCTTGGGAAAAGTCGAAATTGCGTCGTATTCTGAATGGCCATGTCCATTTGAATGATCATAAATCAAGGGGGGAAAGCACGTACGGGGATCGTTGGCTGTGGCCAAGAAACTTAACTACCTTTTGTTGGGAATACAGAGTTAAGGGTGTTGGTATAGATATGGATTCTTTTTGGATATTCGAGTCGTAAAGCATCGCTTCACATTTTTTTATTCAACACGATAGGAATTCTTGCATAGAAATAAGTCAAGGCTGCTTTGAATAGAATTGGGACGCGCAATTATTACGTATAACATAATATTTCATATCGGTTGCTTGTAACACTATTACATGTATACCTTGTTTGTAAATATGAAGACATATTTACAAACAAAATTATTTTGTACGATCTCTTATTCCGGGTTCCGTTGGGAATTTTTCAGGAGACTGCAAATTATTTAATAATGGCTATATTTTATTCTTACCTAAAATGTATATAACTTGTAGATGACTGAATCGTTATACGATCGTTATACATTAATCTTTTGATTAATTCTACCATTCATATAGCTAGCTATATTATATATACAAACATATGGCTACAACAATCTGAACAAGCTCCAAACCTTTGTCAACGCCTGCCTCCGCAACATACTACATATTCGTTGGACAGAAAAGGTAAAAAAAAAACGACTTGTGGAAGCAAACAAACCAGGACCTCCTTGAACAGCAGATCGCCAGGCCCAATTGGCGGTGGATTGGGCACACCCTACAAAAAACCCTGACAGGACATCACCCGACATGCTTTGCAATGGAACTCCCAAGGAAATAGAGGGGTTGGTCGCCCGAAAACCCCTTGAAGACGATACTGTGAGGATGAAAAGAAAAGCTGTAGCCTTTCATGGAGTAAACTAAAAAAGGCTGCATAGAGTCGAGTGCGCTGGGGAGTTATGTGGAGGCCCTATGTTCCACGAGTTATGTGGAGGCCCTATGTTCCACGAGTTATGTGGAGGCCCTATGTTCCACGAGTTATGTGGAGGCCCTATGTTCCACGAGTTATGTGGAGGCCCTATGTTCCACAAGTTATGTGGAGGCCCTATGTTCCACAAGTTATGTGGAGGCCCTATGTTCCACGAGTTATGTGGAGGCCCTATGTTCCACGAGTTATGTGGAGGCCCTATGTTCCACGAGTTATGTGGAGGCCCTATGTTCCACGAGTTATGTGGAGGCCCTATGTTCCACGAGTTATGTGGAGGCCCTATGTTCCACGAGTTATGTGGAGGCCCTATGTTCCACGAGTTATGTGGAGGCCCTATGTTCCACGAGTTATGTGGAGGCCCTATGTTCCACGAGTTATGTGGAGGCCCTATGTTCCACGAGTTATGTGGAGGCCCTATGTTCCACGAGTTATGTGGAGGCCCTATGTTCCACGAGTTATGTGGAGGCCCTATGTTCCACGAGTTATGTGGAGGCCCTATGTTCCACGAGTTATGTGGAGGCCCTATGTTCCACGAGTTATGTGGAGGCCCTATGTTCCACGAGTTATGTGGAGGCCCTATGTTCCACGAGTTATGTGGAGGCCCTATGTTCCACGAGTTATGTGGAGGCCCTATGTTCCACGAGTAACGAAAGGAACTAAGCCAGTAAGCAAGCAAATTATTTGATAGTGGCTATATATTTTCTTCTTAACCAAAATGTATATAACTTGTAGTAGACTGAATCATTATATAAAACATGTACACTTCTTTTGATCCATACTACCCTTCATCTACCTATATCTACATTTACAGACGCCTGATCTATATGGAAGATAAGACATTTTACATCCAACGCTTATCCGTGGTTTGAGTCTAGTCTTGCGGTTTGATTAGTGCTATGTTCTTGGTTTTCCTTGTGTGTTCGGACAATGCATTCCATGCCCAATAAACAATGCGTTTATACATCTATATGGAATAAGAAAAGTGTTTTTACCCCTAGATCTATCTGAACATTGTAATAGATTTCGTTGTGCTGTTATAACAAGTTAGAATTTAAAATTTAATGCGTTATGAATGATTAGTGATTTTAAACGTTTACTAAAGTGTGTGAATTAAGTTTTTACATATATTTTACAACTTCTTCCTCCATTTAACTTTTCGTTAGTTGAAATAAATACCTACTGAAATATCACTATAATAAGTGTATACTAAACCTATCATTACAATTTCCACACTTTTCCACACCAATTTAAAGTATTACTTTTCCATATAAAAAGCTATGAAGCTTTAGTCCTTTATTTTTGCTCATATTGTAGGTCAATACTATAAGCTTAGTAAATGCAAGATCTGACATCATGTATTAAATCAGCTCCAGGACAAACCTCCGTTGGTCATCCACTGACCATTAGTGAGAAAGTCTGAAGGAAAAAAGAAACGCTCGACTTGACTAATACGATATCAAGTAATTGACTCACGTTCCAGCCCCAATACTGCCCGGAACTGCCCAGTACTGCCCACATAATACTGACCACCACACACATTTTTGTCCTCCTTCTCCTGTCCGTGGGCTATGGCCAGCGATAATTAAATTTTCGACATGGTCCACTGACCAGTTGACCACATCACCAGAGAGACAGACTTGACTTAATGACAGACTAGGCAGAAAATGGGTTTTGGTTTGCGGCTTCTAAATAGGAGATTCTCTTTTTGAGTCACACAGGAAGTCAGTATTTACAAAATGTCTACTCCTTGTTTTTAAACTCATTTTTTTTTCTTAAAGTTCCATATTCTCTAGAGAAGATAAAGTTGTTATAAAACATTAAATTAAAGTTGTAGGTAAAATCAAAGACTATAGTAAGATGAACCGCTTGCTTTGATATTTCTGCTATTTGATAACTTGAAACAGTTAGTTTCATAATTTCTGATCGAACTACGTCCTCTAGACTTCCGGTTTAGTAATTCGCTATGATTTTCTCAATGGAAAATTAAGATTAAAATGAAAAGTTGTATTCAGCGGAAACCTGTAATGCAATCGTAGGAGCATAGAAGTCATTTGAGACAGCCTTATTGTTTGCGCACGAAAAAAAGATCATATAAACTCTAAAAATAGAGCAAGTGGTCTATCTTATTATAGTCTATGGTAAAACTCTATGCAAAGGTACCAAGAGTAGTAAAAAAAAATCCCAGACTTTATAAATACTTAATAAAAGAAGATGCAAGTTACTAGAATACTCAAACCAGTTACGTATACGATTAAACATGTAAGTAATAATATAAATGTATTAATTAGAAATACAACACAATTCTCCAATATAGTACTCTCATAGATATAGAGCTGAAAAATATCTTTATTATACTATAAGCAAAACCATAATAACAACAACAACAAAAAAAACCCTCATACAATTTATTTTCTTGAGAATGGCATTCGGACTTAGAATGGGTTACCAAATAACAATATTTAAAACCTCAAAATAAAAATACAAGACTAGACATGGACTAATGATAAATAGAGCCTGTATAACACAACAAAGGTAAGATCCCTTGCTGTGCTGATGATAGACATATCTTATAGTTTCTCTTTTCACAATCTCTACAGAAATGTTCACGTTTTTTCATATATTTAAAAAAAAGTAAACATTTTATTTTTCTTCTATTTGAAATCTGTGGAAAAAACGAATTAATATGCAATACAAATAATTATAAAATGTGATATTATTCTGAACAACGCGTATTTGCATATTGATAGGCCTAATGATAAAAAAAACACTAAACATAATAACAAGAAATAAGCTTAGTGATATACGGTGTATGTTCGTTATTAAAATACAAGATGGCGACAGTGGATGACAAGGTAAACCTCAAGAATGTTAATAAGAAGCATCAGCAGCAGAGCATGACTGTTACAAATTGCACTCCAGGTTTTTAAGTTGAGCTAAGTCTACCGATTTATAAACTGGTACTGTTCTAGAAATGTTGTGTTTTAGAGATGTTGTATTTTAAACAGACTGTGTTCTAGTTATGTTGTGTTCTCGACAGACTGTGTTCTAGTTATGTTGTGTTCTAGACAGACTGTGTTCTAGTTATGTTGTGTTCTAAACAGACTGTGTTCTAGACAGACTGTTCTAGTTATGTTGTGTTCTCGACAGACTGTGTTCTAGTTATGGTTGTGTTCTAAACAGACTGTGTTCTAGACAGACTGTTCTAGTTATGTTGTGTTCTCGACAGACTGTGTTCTAGTTATGTTGTGTTCTAGACAGACTGTGTTCTAGTTATGTTGTGTTCTAAACCTACTGTGTTCTAGAGATGCCGTGTTCTAGACATACTGTGTTCTGAAGATGTATTGTTGAAATGTTGTGTTATAGAGAGTTTGTGTTCTAGAGAAGTTGTGTTCTAAAGATGTTAACTTCTATAGCAAGTTGTGTTCCAAAGTTATTGTGTTCTAGAGATTTCTAGAGATGATCTTTTCTTGTGATATTGTGTTCTAGCGATGTTCTAGCGATGTTGTTTTCTTGTAATATTGTGTTCTATATTTTGAGATCATTGACAAGTACATTTGATCAATGTTTAAAACATATATGCATTGCTATAATAGAATTAAACAAATAGACTCCACTTCTTTGACGCTAGACTGTGAAAATATCGAAACAAAGGAAAACTCGAACATGGATGATAATTGACTTTCAAAATTTAAGCCGTAACTATTGCTGATGTAAGAATTATATTAACCCTTACAGTCCCGGGCGCGTATATAGCGGAACTGAAGGCAGCATAAATAGAAGTAGGTCGGTACGGGAAGGGTTAATTTATATATATATATATATTCTAAAATAGTTTGAAAACTATCTACGTAATAAGAAGTCATATATTTAAAGTGCTTTAAATTATTGATGTTGTTAATGTTTACATCTTATCGAATAGTTTTCTTATACAAAATACGTTTTCAACTCTGCATGGTTCTGGATGGTTGAGTTAAATATTTATTGATGTCGAGTGTTCCACCTGACGTCAATTATGCTCATCAATAACACTATACATCGATTTCCATGGTGGTATATAATATTGCTGGCGTTGATAAACTCAGGCCGATCAATAGTGACCCCATTCCTACGTGTACACTTAACATAACTTTACTTCTTAACACGACTACAAACAGATTGTTAGAATATAAAACACTATAATAATCCCGGCTGACCAATGTGATTCAGAGAGCCGGCTTTACTTTGACTCAATGTTAGGAACCCAGTAGAGTTGAGAGGATTGAAACCCTCAGCTGGATTCTAACCCAGGCACTAGGGTGCACCAGCCAAAAGCGCTATTACCCAACCACATACATACTGCACCTTAAAACATTAATTTTTTTTTCTTCTTCATATTATTAGGACCGTGGAAAGAGTGAACAATTTAAGTACATATACAATTTTAAAACATCACAAACAAGAATTACAAACAGATGAGAGAGTTTCACTTGAGGTATTTAGTCCAGCCCTTGAGTTAAGATTTGAACGCCCGCACAGAAGGGGCAGTGATAGAGACCTGGTCCAGTGAATTACACGTATAAAACGAATTTTTTTTAATTATAAAAAGTTATCATTTTCCTCTCTCATTAGTAACTAAATGTAAATTAAGATTCTATCTTTAAAAAGGAAATATATTTATTGACATAAGAGTTGGATTAAAATATTTTGGTTTTTCCAGTTTTTTCAAGGTCAAATTCAAGGCCAACCAATATTTCAACAGTTTGGATCATTACATAAGTATTTTGTAATAACTACCATCTACCGTTTTATTATGACTTATCTTATCGAAAATACTTTTTTAGTAACATACTGTAGATACAACTACTTTGAAAATGTAAATGTGCTCTAATAATTATAAATATTAATTTAAAACGCAACAAAGAATGAAAAGTTCCCTGGATATTTAATCGTAATGGGAAGACAGAAATAGTGGAACAGTTTCTGGAATTATTTGAGTCTTATTTTATATCTTCACCAGTTTCTGGTCAACTCTGCTTCATCGATCTTCTTATCAATTGGGTCCGACAGAATACTTGACTTTTTTACTTTTACTATTTGATATATTACATTCGCTCCTTCTATAATATACAAAATATAAGTATGTCATAAACACACACCAAAACACAAGAAAAGATCAATTTTATAAATAGAAAGCAAAATTCCAGATGTAATTAGTGTATTGCTAAGGCTTTAACTTTTGATTGTGTGATTTGTACACATTTGAAATGAACCATAAGTTCATCGACGTCATAACACATCAGTCACGTGATAAATCTGTACATTTTTCAGCTTCTAGGCCACAGCTAAATGTAATTACATGGACATGTACACTAGTCAAATAGTATAGTAACGTATGACGGATGCCGCCAATCTGCTAAGTCCGAAGGAATTAAATTTCAATCCCGTTAAACCGAATTGCCCTGAGGAGACTTCAATGTTATCCGGTCACGTGATATTAAATAAGGTTCATGGTAGACCGGAAAGCGCTAAAATAATCCCCCTGATACACTGTGGCCACGCAACTTAAAAACTGTTGTCATTTAAACATGTAAGCTAGATAAAGTTAATAAATTGTGAACAATGAATTTGTATGATTTAGATGTATAATATGTGCAAAGTCTGGAATTAAATCATTGCTAGGTAGTTTGATTTATAGCAAACCAAAGAAATAAATACATGGACTGACTATGACCGTAAACTGTTGATGCAAGTTTGAGTTTTTTACCGCCACAAAACTGACATAACAAAATAACCTAGTCCTACTGTATATTGTTTTTCACTATTAAGAGGATTAAAGTGGTTAGGATATGAGTTGATACTTACCAACTTTGAATAGAGGATTGAGCATCAGTAGAAACCCTTGAATGAGTAAATAATAAAGACAATGTTCTTGGTATGGGCGTATCCTGCGCCCTGATCTCTGGCACCTGCTGGCGCCGTCGACTTGTAGAGTAATTCCCGTGCGACCGTCACGCTCGCAAATTTGCCTCAAGTTTGATTTGGCGTCTTCACCGTCCAACCGACAACGGGGTCTACGAGGGTCGTAGCTGATGGCGCAGCCGTGACTCCCCAGCCGCACCCTGCGCGGCCAGCTGTAGCTGTGAGAATGTTGGCGTCTCAGATCATCCTGCGCACTCATTACTTTGGTGGTGGAGTGAGTACTCGACAGCGTATATCGGCATCAGACAGCCGGGATGATTGGACGTGAGTGGAATAGGATGACCAGTGCCGTCACGTTTAGTGAAGACTGGACCGCCAGAACTAATATCTTTCACCGTGGTCAGTAATTTTCTGATAATTTGACACCTCCTTAAGGACTTTGAAAATAAAGTAGTTTATTTTATTCAGTTGACCTGACTTTACTTTGATATAATCAAATTATTTTTCTCGACGATTCTTTAATCCGATAAATGATTCGTTCCCTACAAGGAAATTAGAAACACAATATAATAAATCCATACTTCCAAGAATATAATATTATCCCGATTCGGTTATAGGACACTTTACAAATAGACTAAATGAAACCATAACAAACACACACTTTGGCTGAAACAAAAACAAAACACTATTGGAATACAGACGTCCACAACCCAGGGAGTTAATGTGACGTACACAGACGTCCAAGATGAAAGAGAAATTCCATAAGACAAAGACGTAACATGACGTCATCCGCTGCTCACACTTCTTTAGGCAAGTGCAAATCTGATCTGGCGGGCTATTGAAAAAGTTCGTGAGGCCCCAGCAAACAGAGAATTAGATGAACATTTCCGTTTGAGTGAACCGATGCAAAGTTGATACATTCAGATAATTTTGTCTCATCGTCGACTCCAAATCCAAAATGTATCCTTCAGACAAACAAACATTTGTTTTCCTCCTATTTCTTTCTTTTACAGTTTCACAGAATCTCTGAATGAATATCTGAAAATATAAATGAAAAAGAACAAAGTTAATTAAAACAATTTTATGGCAACTGATGAAATTCTAAAAGCTGAAATTAGAAAAAAAATTTCTGTAACGCTTTCAAGGTATGACAAAAACCGAAATTAAATATTCAATCTCTGTTTTATTGAAAACAAAAAATATGGTTAAGTTATTTTTTTTTAGCTTAATGCATGTTTTCTTTTAATGATTTCTGATTTGTAATTATTTTCATACAATCAAAATGTAAACATAACTTTATATAACTGCTGTAGTAAATAGTATATATTCCGAGAAAATGCACCATCTAGTAGAGTTGACATAAACAATTCAGTCTTAATTTATAATTAAATCATCGCTCATCCAACGCTTAAAAGAACTTCATGAATCAAAGCAAACTAAAGTAACATATTACAAATAGGCTTAGCTATCCAACACTTTCACATGTCTTTACATGAAAACTGGAATAATAATGTTAACTAAGGGGCAAAAAGAGACTTGAGAGCTGATTCACATGTAGATCCATAGCCTCGTAGACCAGCAAACAGCTTTGAATCTATATTGGTCACCTGCTTTAAACTCACCGTTACAGTTCATTTGTATTTTATCTCCCTTTTGTGACGTTGTCCAATAATTTAGCCCAATCCACTTTTGCATTCACACCTTTCAGTAATTGCAGCTACCACCAACCCATACTCCAACCCATACTCCAACCCATACTCCAATCTTCACTTCTACTGTGAGTCATGAATCCGGAGAGGCAGGAGTAGCGTCATCATGTTAATTGTCTTTATCTTGACATCATTGTTCCAGAGCAACTGTTGTATCCAGATAATTTCCCCAGATGAATGCGTCCTTTGAATGTCGCGGCGACAAGACCAACAGTCCCGCACAGACTTTGACAAAATGTGGTCCTACATTTCAAACAAACACGGATGTATTTCTATCTCTAATGTTTTGCGATTTAAAAGAAATACACACGGTTCATTGCAAGGGAAAAATAAAAGAAAGCATGAGCTTCAAATGAGTTTCTAGTTATAACCGGTATGAATTGCAATGTGCGCTGTGCTGTTGACATTGATCTGTGTAATACAGATAAAGTTACTGGCACAATTTTCTTTAGAAAATGCTGGTTTTATTTTCATTAGTTATATTATAAGTGTTTGTGGAGTTTGTGTGTACGTGTGAGTATGTGTGTTTGTACTACTACAACATGTCTGTATACATCCTTAAAAGCTTTTTTTTTTTTTTCTAGGAATAAGGATGTAATTATCTATTTTAAAAGTAAAATGTGGTTACAAAAAAACAAATGTTTTCTAGACCAGGGGTCGGCAGCCTAAGGCACGCGTGCCAGACTTGGCACGCAGAGCGATTTCCAATGGCAAGCCATTTAGTGCTTTAGGAGGATGTTTTTTTTAGGCCGTTGGAACGCTGAAAGAATTATAAATCCTTCTTTGGCACACGATTATGAAAAGGTTGCCCAACCCTGTTCTAGACTATTTAAATGGAATAGAAATGAAAAGTACTATTTTATACAAAAAGAAAGAAAACCCAAAGTGTTAAAATCAATGAAATGTAACCAGTGGCACAACTAGAACTCAACACGAAACTCATTATTCCTGCACGCATGTTGAGAGTTCTCACTTTAGATTTTTTTGCTCAAGCGCAGAGACCGATGACGTCATCGACTGACTATAGAGAGTTTATCACATGATTTGCTGTCGTCACTGAGTCACTGAAACATTGCTTTATGGAGTGGCAGACGAGAAGTGAGGGGTGTAGAGTTGTAGGGGGAGGGACGCTTAGTACTATGTGTGTGTGAGTGTGTGTGTGTGTGAGTGTGTGGTGCCATACAAAACTGCATTGATTGGTTGATTGATTTAACCATCCATCCTAGCTGATTGTGATCCATCGCACAAATTAGTTACGTCTGAGTTGGTGAGGCGACACCTTCCTCTCGTGTGTGCGTCTGTAGCGCAATTGGGTTCGGGTTTTGATTTCATTGATGTGTTCTATAGAGCCCAGGTGACAAAAGCATGTGTGTGAATGAGGTGGGGGTGAGAGTGGGCCGAATGTTCTGTAAGTGATAAAAAAACAACAACAAAGAACTTAATTTTCGCTCGATTGGTTACATTTAGAATTTTACTTCAACGTTTAGGGACTACTTAGCATAAATGCTGTGTATAAATGGTTCAGTTTAAAAGAAAATAGTTTCAAAATGTTTAACAAAATATAGGATGATTCTTGCATTCAGCCATCTTGTTTAAACTTTTAAAGTCTCTCTCTATAACCCGCCACTTGCGTGTAATGGTCACAAAAAAGATAAATTATATGTGGCAATGGCTATTGAAATGCGGCACGTTGTCGGCAGCGTGTTTGACTGGCGTACTGGGTTCGAATCCTGGTGAAGGCTAGGCTTTTTTTTCCGGGTCTGGAGGGTGTCCCTAAGTCTACCCAGCTCTCATGGGTAGCTGACCTTAGTTGGGGTAAAGTAAAGGCGGCTGTGTATTGTGCTCGACACACAATCACTTAGTATGCCGTGGCCACTGAAACTGGCGAACGCTGCTTTACCGGCCCTGTGATCAATTTGTTCCGAAGGGTACTTTACTTTCTTTTATGACTATTAAAGTATATTTTATTATTTTTAGTAGTATGAGAGTAAAGTTTATAACTAGTCACAAGTTATTTTGTTTACATAATGTTTGGTAGACTTGATTATGGTCAATGAGTCGCTACGTTATATCTTTGACCAGACCAAACACTGCATTTCTCCAGGGATGATATTAATCGTTATATGCGATCATTTCACAGATAACTAACCTTCTAACTATCTACATAAGGACATAGCATGAACTCACGTTGTCTTGTAAGTTAGTTCTTTGCTACTAGGAAAAATAAAAAATTCTTAACCCTTACAGTCCCGGGCGCGTATATAGCGGGACTGAAGGTATGCATGGGAAAGTAGGTCGGTACGGGAAGGGTTGATAGTCATAGAAGATTACAAACATCTAAGGTTTTATACTTTATTTCCGTAATGACATCATTATCAGATATTTTATTTAGAAAATTAACATATTTATTCAATTAGTATAGCTTCAATGAATCAATTTATAAAACATGGGGGACTATCATATCCTACCTAGCGCGTACCCATTTGGCGGATACGGGAATGATCTTTAGATATAAGGGTTAGCCGTGAATACTGAATAAGCGGCTGCGGACCAACTGGTTTGCTGTCATGCAGGGTGAGGTGGGGTATCCCGTGGTAAGGATACTCTTTAAAATATGCCTCATAAATCCAAGGAAATGACTGCAAAAAGCGAACATAGAGCGCTGGAACTCTAAACCCGGACAGATGAGACCATTAGCTAGGGATAGCTGTCAGCTAGGAAAGAAAACAAACTCCGAATATAAATCAACTGCTGCCTGATAAAAGGCTATGGAAGCACATCCAGAAAAAACAGCAGGCCGAAGTATGTAAAATACAGGATGTATAAAACTGAATATATAAGCAGACTGAAGCCGGAGGCAGTGAGACCAAATAACACAAAACTTACTGCCATGTGCTTATTAATGAATTGAGAGCGAAGAATAATAATTTCTATTTAAAAAAATATCAATCGCATATTTAATATTATGAACATAAAACCCCAAAAAAACTAATCCAATTGTTATAACATACACTCTAATCATATTGCATCCGTATTATGATTATCAATGAATCAACTTATTAATGCTTGTCAGCATTTTCTTCAGATGCATCGATAAAAAACAACATTAGTCTAAGAAATTCCCAGAGCCAGTAAAGAAACAGCACATTTAGTAAGAAACAGATGGTTCTCTCTTCCTCTCTTTCTTTCTCTCTCTCTCTCTCTCTCTCTCTTTGTCCTAAAAGTCCGTTTCGGGGGTCATAAATAAAACAAACTGACCTCTAACAATAAGTGGCACTTCAATTTACAAATCAGCTATATTGGCTTGAGGTTAGTCCCGCAACACTAATGTATAAAAAGAGCGGGAAGCACAATGGAGCCTCTGTAGGAAGCACTAGAGTCCAAGCGTTTCCCTAGGGGAGCGAACAACCACAAGACCAGATTTAGTTGGCATTTAAGGGCAGTAACTCGACGTTTAACCCCAACTTTGTCCTTAACTCTTCGTCATGGTTTACACCTACGAGTCGTAGAACAGGAACACTGAGCATTAAGCTCTATACCCTGAAGGCCGAGGGCCCTTCTAGACCAAAGCGACACAAGACGGATGAAGAATTCTCCACACGTCTCTACGTCCCGTTTAATGACAAATTGTTGAGCAGATGTGAACAAAGCCATTGATGAGAAATTGGAAAGAAAAGAAAAACACCCACTATAGCTGGCGAAAAATTCCATCAGGACGTGAGTCTCACGTGTAACGGGTGTAAGGAACTTCCGGTTAAGGAAGAGACTTTTGGACTTACTTAACTCAATGGCGGGACCAATAGGAAGCAAGTTGAAACTAAAGTCATGTCATTGATTGAATGGTATCAACTCCAGAAAAATAATGAAATTAGAGAGTTTTACTTTCAGGTTCTTGTCTCACCACCTACAAGGAATTGTGAATCCAAAGCACTGAAGCCAATTTCATGTCTTGTATAGAGAAAGAACCACTGAAGCCAATGTCATGTCTTGTATAGAGAAAGAACCACTGAAGCCAATGTCATGTCTTGTATAGAAAAAGAAACACTGAAGCCAATGTCATGTCTTGTATATAGAAAGAACCACTGAAGCCAATGTCATGTCTTGTATAGTGAAAGACCACTGAAGCCATTGTCATATCTTGTATAGAGAAAGAACCACTGAAGCCAATGTCATATCTTGTATAGAGAAAGAACCACTGAAACCAATGTCATGTCTTGTATAGAGAAAGAACCACTGAAGCCAATGTCATTTTTTGTATAGAGAATGGACCGCTGAAGCCAATGCCTTGTCTTGTATAGAGGAATGACCACTGAAACCAATGCCATGTCTTGTATAGAGGAATGACCATTTAAACCAATGCCATGTCTTGTATAAAGAAAGGGCCATTGAAGAACTACGATCTTCTTTAGTGTCTAGATTTCGAAGACATTTCAAATAAATTTTTTTCACATTTTTTTTATTCACGGGGTTAGTGTAAAAAAAAAACAAACTACCAACACAGCATCTTCTTTGTTCTGACTAACAATATTAGGTATCAGGCTTGTACACATTTGAAAATGGTAATAGTTAAACTATGGAGAAACACGAACACTGAACTTCCATTGAATCAAGCAATAAGTCCATTATGCCAGAATATACTGATTTAGGGTTCAAATAAAAATAGCTCTTTATTGCAAATCATTTCTACAGCTGTGCAAACTAAGGTCCATATATCTTCACTTCTCTAATTTCTAAAGACACTAAAGATAATTTGGATGACACTGCCTTCTCCACACAACCAAAGGGAAAAAAAAAAGGTGTAGAAGAGATTGTCCCATTGACATTACACCTTACGTGTACTTCAAAATCTCACATGGCCAAACATTATGAATTATTTAAACATAGTTAGAGAAATAAAGGTAGTGATTACAGGAGCTCTACATAATCGAACAGTGAAGTCCATGAATTATAAAAGTCAGGAGTGGTGGAGTAATGACAATATTTGAGTCTACCCTGGTCGGACTTATTTTAGTCTCCGAGGAGATGGAGAACTGCAAGTGGTACCGTTCACAATTATCGTCAAGTGACTTAGGGTATCACAGTTCAATGCTTGGATGTATGGCCAGTGTTTTCTTTAAGTCACTAAGGTCTCCTGCGTCTATCCAACAGTATGGAGAGTTCCCCATGGTAACTGTGTAAACAACTTCACAATGGTGACGTCATTGTGACAACAAGAAATAAAAACCTACTGCATGATATTTTCTTGTAGATGCCATAGAGAAGAAATTTAACCACGAACAATGCCATTATTTATTAAAATTTGTTAACTTTAATTGGGAACAACTCAGTATTACGCATTGGATATTATAAAGATGATATTTGTAATAGTTTTTATATGGTGTATATATTTTAAGCATCATTTTGTGTATTATTTCAACTAGTAAATTGTAAAGAAATGTTGACTTTGTTAACTTTCAAAAAATTTTATATATATTTCTATATCAAATCTAGAAAGAGTTCACATTATTATTGTTTCATAGTCTCAATGTAAACATTAACAAGACTACTATATAGATTTATATTACGTCAGAGTTATCAAAACTCATATATTTTAAAAATAATTCAAAACTAAATAGAAGTTATATAGGTATATACATATATATTATGTATATGTATCGGTGTGTAACATCTTACAATTTTGTCGAAACGTTGAAGCTGTTCAAAAAATAATTGAGTTAAAATTAATGTCCGTTGAATCGATGCACAATAAAAGTACATTGAATTAAATCGTTGATAAGGTTAGCGTGAACAGTCCTAGACCTCTATAAATAATGATAAATGCCATGTTGGTATTTCACGACAGCAGGCAGAGTTTTGATAATCAAGACCTGGGGCCTGCCTGGCAACCAGATTTCTTTTTATCGGGCAGTACATTTGGAGTAGAATAAATTGAATGTAAACTAAACTTGATTTTATTAATCTATTAACAATAACATTAGCTAAGATGATAAGTGTGTTGCAGTTAAACTAAGTTTGTCTTTTAGCAATGATATTACCCAGCTTCTAAGAAAGTCTGATTTAATGATGTAGTTTGTCAGTTGAAGTTTTAAAAATGAATTTTAAGGCTTAATACAGCAAGTGTGAATTATAGGCTGGTTACAATGTTATCTGTTTAATCAAAATTTGCACATGATTAAATTTTTGATGTTGTTTTAAATTGTTGTAAAGTGCACAATCGGCTCTAAAGACTAGTAAAGCATAGAATATTGTGTGGCTTGCATATTGCCAATAGGATTTGTAATATTTCCAAATTAATGCCAGGTATCAACAAGACCTGGAAACGAACACTAGAGATTTTTACCAGAAGTTTTTACCAGTGATTTATGAAACTGGAATATAAAAGTCTGTTCCAATATTATTTTAAAAAACGCCAAAAAAAATTAAAAAATTAATACTACATAATACGGAAGCCATTTATTACATATTGCATTAATATATGAATCGCAATATCCTCAAAATAAACAACATTATTAACCTTATTGTATAAAAATAATAAGCTCACAATAGACAACGCAATAAACTCATAATACAAACACAATAATCCTACAATAGACAACATCTGATGACGTCAGAGGTTACCCAAAGTTCCAAATAAATCCTTCAAACTACCAATCAGATTTAGACAGCCTGTACAAGCCGAGACATTTCAGCCAATGAAACTTGAAGGAGATTTTTAGATAAGCACAGTGCGCATGACAAGAATAGTGGTGGTTTCAAAATGTATTCTCTTGCCGTGTCCTTTAAACTAACATGGGCGATGGCAAAGCTTTTTAATAGTTTTACCTAGTTGATGACAAATGAAATGTGTATTACGCACGAGACATAAAGGCAGATGGCTTAGCGTACAATTTACTCTTATAAAATTCTTTATGTGTGTCTAATAGTATACATTTTTCTTTGCTGTAAAGTTGATTTAAATATAAAATAGACTATAATAATAATATTGGTTCCATGCTTCTTCTACATATTAACTCAAGCAGGTTTTTGAAACAGCGGTCATCGGTGGGATTTCTTATATGGAACTTGATACGAAAGAATGAGGCCGAAATTTTGATAATAGGCCTGCATTGACATTGCTAAGCGCTTTAATACAGAATAATAACACTGACATACAAAGATAATAAATATAGTATGAGCCACGTAGGTGTACAGACAGTCAAATACACGTCCCACGAGGCTCTATGTGCGTCAACTTTAGGTATGAAAAAACAGACATAAGCTGAAAAACAACAACATTGATATTGAAAAAAAAACATGCGCTTGAAAAAAAAAGAATTTACAAAACTAACAGTAAATGATAACAACATACAACAAAAAAGTAAACATTAATTACATAAGTAGTAGGTATGCATTACACTGTAGGTAGCTAAAACAGTGCAACTGCCAGGTATATCATGACAATGAAACTAAGGCTAAGCCACACTAGAAACAAAAACAGTGATTCGCTGCGATTCAATTAAAAAACCACGCTGATTCTCCCCCGTTTCAAATGTGGTATAGCGCGAAACTTGATTCACCAGAATCAGTTGCAGTAGTGATTCGCGATGATTCACAGATTTAGAACATGTTTTAAAATTTGGAATCATGATTCGTGATTCAAGCTGTGTCAAGCCAATGGGAAGCGCAAACTATATAATTTATATAAATATTTTATGACTAAAAATTATCTTCACATTTCATAAACATTACAATAACTACCCAGTTTGTATGATTACTAAGTAAGTGGAATTGCCACTCAACGATAGTACACCGAATATACGATGATGTAACTAATCACATAAAAATTAAAATTTAACAACATCTGTGTTAATCTGAGAACTAAATATTATAATCAGAATTAGCAGTTTCTTGAACCTTATCTTGAAAATGATAATGTTTACAAAATAGTTACCATACATGTGAAAGTTTGGTAATACAATTTTGTATTTGGGTATAGATCTAAATGCAAATAAAAAGGATGATAATCACAAACATGTTATTTTTTTTTAATTTAACGCTTTAACGATTTTCTCTATAGATTACTTTTGCTTTTGGCCCTGATCTTGCTACAGAGTTAAATTAATTGTCTTAAAAAAATAATAAAACAAGTATAATATAGTAGTTTGACTTTTAGGCCATTGGCACGCTAAATGATTTTGAAATCCTAGTTTCGCACACCATTAGCAAGAGGTTGCCGACCCCTGACCTAGTTTTTATAAGTTTGTGTCGATATCTTGAAGGAAAGTTACATATAAACATTTAAAAAAACATTTGTCTACTGTAGTTTTACTATTTTACGCTATTATTAAAATGTAGAACTACAAACTGTTACTTCAGCATACATGGACTAACATGGATATAATTACTGTTCTGTTACTTCAGCATACATGGATTAACATGGACATAATTACTGTTCTGTTACTTCAGCATACATGGATTAACGTGGGCATAACTAGACCATACAAAGAGGCTCAGCTAAAAAAAAAAAAATCCGTAAAAGAAAAAATGCACCCCATTCTCTGTGCTAGTTGTACGCTTTTCGTGATTCTGCGACGTAATCAATTTCTAGTTAGTGGAGCCGGAACTTCTACCCAAAGTGGTCTGAGTAATGTAGTAGTTGATAGCGATATTTTTAGCACGGATGCCCAGTAGATAGATTACAAGGAGTAATCATAGATTTAGAATGGTTTTTAGTGACAAGTAGCAAGTAAGAAGAAGGTACTAACACAGCTTTGGCGCGTGACAAGAATTTGTTCTATCCTTAGAAAGTAAATGTTGGAACTATGAAAATAGAATGGTTTCATTTAACTATGAAAATAGAATGGTTTCATTTAACTATGAAAATAGAATGGTTTCATTTAACTATGAAAATAGAATGGTTTCATTTAACTATGAAAATAGAATTGTTTCATTTAAGTTTGAAAATAGAATGGTTTCATTTAACTATGAAAATAGAATGGTTTCATATAACTATGAAAATAGAATGGTTTCATTTAACTATGAAAATAGAATTGTTTCATTTAAGTATGAAAAAAGAATGGTTTCATTTAACTATGAAAATAGAATGGTTTCATATAACTATGAAAATAGAATGGTTTCATTTAACTATGAAAATAGAATGGTTTCATTTAACTATGAAAATAGAATGGTTTCATTTAACTATGAAAATAGAATGGGTACATTTAACTATGAAAATAGAATGATTTCATTTAACTATGAAAATAGAATGGTTTCATTTAACTATGAAAATAGAATGGGTACATTTAACTATGAAAATAGAATGGTTTCATTTAACTATGAAAATAGAATGGTTTCATTTAACTATGAAAATAGAATGGTTTCATTTAACTATGAAAATAGAATGGGTACATTGAACACAATTAAAATAATACTCAAATTTACGTCTAATATTTCGCTAATATTATCATGCACACTAAAGGATAGATGCAGAACGTATTGAATGTTGATCTTTAAATAATACAGACATGTAAGAGAGGCAGCATATACGCCTAAAACAAACTGATACATATATGGTCAATGGGATAATACGTCCTATACACTGCCCATTCATCAATATTTTATACAATCAAATGTTTTAGATGAATGTAGGGTTTTGGATAATCTTTGACTAACCTGTGTTTTGACATTGAAAAAAGTATACGCTCTAACGGTTAGAGTCTAACCCATTCATTGCCCTCCATTATAGAAATAAGTAAAAACGTCACAAATTCGGAATGATATTACAACTAGTAGTAAAAACAGTGTTAACCTGTAGGGTAGTCATTTGTTCAATACTTTTAAAATTGTATATCATATAATTATCTATACCGGTACGATTCTTCTATACAGAATCACTGAGTGTTATGCAATTCCGTGGTTTAACATGTCTTTCATTATAACAAGATTGTACTTAATGCAATGTTGTTGTGTTTTGTTTTAACTAGTGCAGGTAACCCATTCTATGCACACACACACACACACTAATAAAAGATGATCGAAAGCTTATGTTACGTTATACATATCAAAATAATTCATAATGCAATAAAAATATATGTATATATATATCACCTATTCAATTGAAATGGTTAAATCCATATTTTTAAAAAAGCTATCAAAAAGTGGTGATACATTTGAATGCTCATTGTAGATTTAGAAACTTACAATACCAACATTTGAATGCTCATTGTAGATTTAGAAACTTACAATACCAACATTTGAATGCTCATTGTAGATTTAGAAACTTACAATACCAACATTTGAATACTCATTGTAGATTTAGAAACTTACAATACCAACATTTGAATGCTCATTGTAGATTTAGAAACTTACAATACCAACATTTGAATGCTCATTGTAGATATAGAAACTTACAATACAAACATTTGAATGCTCATTGTAGATTTAGAACATTACAATACAAACATTTGAATGCTCATTGTAGATTTAGAACATTACAATACAAACATTTGAATGCTCATTGTAGATATAGAAACTTACAATACAAACATTTGAATGCTCATTGTAGATATAGAAACTTACAATACAAACATTTGAATGCTCATTGTAGATTTAGAACATTACAATACAAACATTTGAATGCTCATTGTAGATTTAGAAACTTACAATACAAACAACACGTTTCATACCATCAAATGACACGGAGACACAAGACAAACAAACACCCTACAATCACCTTCCACAGTTTAAGTCTGGTCGTGAAAGGCTGGGTTCTACTTTGATGAGGTGTTCCTCCACAAACACGACCCTTCTCCCACTCCAATCCCATCCCACCAACAACCAGTAAACATAACGCGTGCCAACCATTGATGCTAAAAAGAAAGGCCAAAAGAACCCCCGACATATTTGCCTCCATCTTTTTCTTTTGCCGAACTTCTCTATAATACATACAATAAAAAAAGGAAATGTCCAGAAAGGGGAAAATTTCCTAAGGGATGTCCCGGAAGACAACCTTTTAAGGATTTTCTTTTTAAAGAGGGAAGAGAGAATTTTCCTATCAAAGTTAGAAAAAAAGATGGAGACCAGTTGAAGTAGCACGTGACTTCACCCCCCCCCACCCTTTCCTGCGCCCCCCCCCCCCCACCACTCCTATCTTTCTTGATGCCTTTTTTTCGTCTAGTCTGTTCATGTGTCTTGGTGATGTAGCAGAAACCATTGATCGTTCCAAAGTATGTGTCGCTATTTATAGTGCCCCCTCCCCCCCACATCCCCCTCTACACCTTACCTTATTCACTCTCTTCAAGTATTTGATATGTTCCTCCACGGAGTCTATTACTTCCTCTCTATTTCTCTCTCTCATTTTGGTGGGTTTGTTTACGGTCTACGGTGTTTAAGGTCAAGTTTCAAGATCTATAGCTGTGGTATTGGAGGGAAAGAAAGATTCAGAGAGACAGACAGAGAGACAGACAGACAGACAAAAAGCACATAAAGAAATACCGAGACAGAGAGAGGGAGAGAAACACACACACAAAGACAAAACGAGAAAGACAGAGAATATAGACAGAGAAAGAGAATGAGAGAGAGAGAGGGAAAGAGAAGTAGACGTAGATAGATAGACAAACAAAAAATACAGACTTAAAGAAATACAGAGAGAGAGAAAGAGAGAGAGAGTGAGAAAGATTGAGAAAAAGGGACGAAAAATTCAATTCGTGAGAGTTTGAGACACAATAAGTAGTGAGAAAAAGAAAGAAAAAGAAAGAAAGAGAGATATAAATCAAGAAAGAGAAATGGATAGAGAAGATAATTACTTTAAAGGAATAACAATTTATGGTCTGTAGTCTAAGAGAATACATGCCGTGAAAGGTAATGCTTTTATTTTCAACAAGCTCTTAAATTTATCTATAATATTGGAACTACTTTTTGTTGGTTTTACTACTTCGAAATGTGGAATGTACAGTAGAACACATAGCCAGTGCCGTTGCTAGGGATTAGGCGGCCCGGGGGGACTTGGCATCTTTAGGGGCCCTTGCATTTTGACATTCGACATTATGACAAGAGAAAACAATAATTCGAACACTCCTTTGGGGGCCCCCCTCAAGTAGGGTCCCGGGGTGGACTCTCGAATTTGGACCCCCGTACCCCTCCCCTAGCTACGCCACTGCAAATAGCATGATTGTGTGGCCCTTACAACGCCAATAAACCTATAAATATCAGCTCTTAGTGTGGTACATACTAGTTAAGAAAAAAAAATATTCAGCCGTCAGAGTTTCATAAAATAAAAGTTAAAAGAGGAGGCGAAGGGGTGGGGGTGGGGGAATGTTTTATTTGTGCCAGTAACCGATCCCTTGTGTTTGTTGTGCCAGGCGGGTCTGCGGACATTGAATGGAAACATACCCTACCGGGGTAGCATGATATGTGGAATTATGTTAGGAAAAATAAACTTGTTGAGAGCGTCCCTGGTGCTTAGGGAGTGCAAACACGCAGGCACGCACAGACACACGCTCGATATCACACACACACACACGCATTTACAGACAGAAACGCACACACTCTTATCTTATTATTACAGACGCTCCTTCTATAAAGAAGATTACTGCGTCCGACGCTCATCTGTGGTCCGAGTATTGTCTTGCATTGTTATTAATGTTTTAAATGATGTTAAGGTACTGGTTTTCCTGGTTTGTTCAGGCAACCCATTCCATGGCCGAAGAGTAGGCCTACTCATATATATTTGTTCTCGCATAAGGGATAAGAAACGTGTTTTTGTCTTAATGCTAATCTGAGCATTGCAACAGGTTGTTATTGGGTTGTATTTCTAAATTTAGAGTTTAATCCCTTATGTATTATTAGTAATTTACTCTTTGCCCTTCTGTCCTCTAGTGTTTCTAGGTTTACTGATTTGACTAATGGTGTTACTTTTGTTAATTGTGAATATTCGCTAGTAATGAAACATTCAGCTCACGTAACCACGCTCACAGTCACACTCGCACTCACATACAAATACACACACATAAGAAAAGTCCGGCTATCACATATGCACATATTGCATACATTGATACACAAAAGTAGACACTCACCAACTCGTGGCGCTAGAGAGCTCGACGATCGAGGGACGGGGGGGGGGGGGTGAAGAGAGAGATAGACAGGAGGAGAGAAGAATGGATAGACAGATAGACATCACCACTTACAGGGGTTGAGAAGAGTTGCCTGAAATGTTTCAACACTTAAAGAACAACAACGCGATACTCTCTTGCTGAGAGGAAGCTTAAAAGGATAGAGAGAAGGAGAGAAAAAAAAAGATCCGGTAGATAGATGGGACAAGCTGAAAAGCGGGGGAGGGGGGGGTGGATGTATTTGTGTGAGCATGTGTTTTATCACTGTGTGTGTTTGTGTGTGTGTGCTTGTGTGACGTCCTCCTGCGGCGCTCAATTTGCATGGGGGAGGGGGAAGAAACGAATGACATCACCACAAACAACAGTTTGAAAAAGATGCAGCAATGATTGAACGCTTAAAGAAGAGCAGTACTAGATGTCTATATTATCAACAACTTTAGATGTCTATACTATTAACAACACAACATGTCTATATTATCAATAACACTAGATATCTATACCATCAACATCACTAGAAAATTATGTTTTGTGTCTTTATGTAGAATCTACAGATCACGAACTGCTACTCTTGACTATACTTTTTTTAGTAATGCAAGCTTAATATGAACTTCACGCGGCTAACACGTCGACTATTAGTTATCGCATACTAACTTTTGATTTTTGATGGTGAAATCGGATTCCTCATAAATATTCTTGTAGCCTTTGTATCTTATCTATTACAGACGCTCTTTCTAAAAAGAAGATTATTGCGTCCTACGTTCATCCGTGGTCCGAGTCTAGTCTTGCATTTTTATTAATGTTTTAAATAATGTTAAGTAGCTGGTTTTCATGGTTTGTTCAGGCAAAACATTCCATGCCCGAAGGACACTCGGGAAAAAAAGAGTACTTATTATATGCATTTGTTTTCACACAAGGAATAAGAAAAGTGCATATTTCTAAAATACCAGAACTGGACGTCGATGTTGAAATAGGTACATTGTCAAGCACTAGCGAGAAATATACTTGAAACAAGCCGAAAACATCACTTGAGGAATGTTGCCGGAAGTTCATGAACACGTTAACCCCTGACATATTTAATAGGTCGGGTCTTATTAAGATTGGTTTCTATACCTGGAGTCGAACAGCGCTCTGATGGAGATATAGTCTAAAGTTAGGTTGCGCATTAGTGTAATTAGAACTTTCTAGTTGAAATTATCTCCAATTAATGTCTTCGTATAACATTTCTTTTCATTTTAGGTATTATGAGATTTCTATTAAAGATAGTTCGGAACAAAATTTCATATTCGAAACGCCCTGATATTGACAAAAACAACAACAACAACAACTAATTTCTTAATAAAAGTTATTCAACATAGTTCTGCTTAAATTAATTATAATGTTGTTTTTAAATTAATTATAATGTTGTTTTTAAATTAATTATAATGTTGTTTTTTTTGCATTAATTATACTTCTTTTCCATCTTTGCGGAGCTTGTTGTTTCATCATAATTCTTACGTTACAACGAGACAATATAATTCATGCATTTCATCATAATTCGTACGTTACAACGAGACAATATAATTCATGCATTTCATCATAATTCGTACGTTACAACGAGACAATATAATTCATGCATTTCATCATAATTCGTACGTTACAACGAGACAATATAATTCATGCATTTCATCATAATTCGTACGTTACAACGAGACAATATAATTCATGCATTTCATCATAATTCGTACGTTACAACGAGACAATATAATTCATGCATTTTGTTGAAAAGGTTTTCTAAGTAAATAGATTTAAACATGCTAACTTCATTATGTTTTTTCATTATGAATTTTTACCTTATCAATATTGTCAAATTCAATTTTTATCAGACATCAGATGAATTATTCAATTAATTAATACAGACACAAAAATGGGTCTAGACATTCATTTCAGAAACATAATATCTTTTTGCTGCTTATAAATATCATAACATTTGGATTTCTTATGTAACTTTCGAAAAATCTAGACTAGATTCTAACAACTATTTTTTCAATCAATAGCTTTCATTTTTTAAAACTTCTTTCCTCTTTTTTTTTAAAAACTCTAGTGTTCAGTTGAAATCAGAAAAAAAAAAGAATATAACAACAACAAAAAGAAAAAAAAACGAGAAGAAAAGAAATTAAATTAAACAACAACCGTAAATCTATTACGTAAAAGAAAAAAATCAAAGTTCAAGATTTTTTTTCTTATATAAACGAGAAATTTGCCAAGCGACCTGCGCAAATACTTAGTGTAAGCATTCAATTACTTTTCAATTCCAAGTGATTTGTTTAAATTATGTAATGTCATGTTCTTTCAAAAATTTGGCAAGCTGGCTCAGTTGTATGAAAACCTAATCTGTGCTTAAGATAAATTTTATAAATAAGGAATGTTAACACGGGGAAAGGTGTGATAGTACATGAAGCATTCAAGTTCAACTTTAGAAATACAACTCGATGTTCTAATAAAACATTTACAGAACATAAAGATAAAAACACTTGTCTCAATCTATATACAAGAACATTAGGATATAATTTTTTTTTCTCCCAAATAGGCATTCAAGATTGGGATGGGTTAATGGTAAAGTAATGTCGGTCACTTTTGTAGCGCGTCTCCCCATGCTTTTAACATTTTAACATGCTCAGTGGGTTCTAGCTCTACGTTTTAATCTGGAGTAGCTGAGGTGGAAAAACTCTGGTTGAAAAGGAAGGTTTTAAATGTGTACTTTCGTTCAGATTCCTACAATGTCTTTGACAAACGATTCCATAATTTGGACGCTACCGATTCCAAAGACCACATTCTAAAACACTTCGTTTTTTTCAGTAGGTTTTGTAAAGAAGAGCTCAGCCGATTTGAAGACAAATGTTTGAGAATAAGTTCTTGCAGATACTTAGTTGCAGTGCCTTTCATACAGCGGTTCGTAAGCAACAAAAGTTTATGGACAATTAGCTCAATCACATGGAGCTATAGGTGAAGCTATAGGTGGAGCTATAGGTTGAGCTATAGCTAGTGAAGATCTTGGAGAACTGGGATGATGTGATCAGACTTAGTTTTTCGCACTGGAGTCTCTGTAGCTGATTCTAAGGCAGACTTCAAAGACAACTGTTACAATAATCAGCCTTAATTGGATAAGTGAATCTGCTATTATTAGCTGTATTTTATTATTAAGTTGAGTGCGCAACTTACTTAGGGCGTACAGATGAAAGCAGCAAACCCTAAAAACATTACTAATTTTACAAACCATTGTAAGTTTACTGTCAATAAACTAACTAAGATCTCTAAAAAGTGTTCGACAGTGGGATCTAATTAACATGACTTTGATTGGTACAATAGCAACCTTCCAAAGACTGGCATTAGAACCACACACATATTTGCCGCCGTATTCTATTTACATATGTTTGATGACATCCATTTCACAGAAGATATCAGTCTTCTAGACCCCTAAAAGCATCATCAGCACAGGCAGAAAGATAAAGGAAGAATCTTTTGTACTCTTCTGTGCAAATAATTTGAGAGTATACTATGACTTTCAATAAGAGCTTCAAGTTGATGCACATCAAAAGTAATAGGCAGGTCATGGAAAGATGCATTTGCATTCTTATATAGATAAGAATAAAACCAGGTAAGTGAAGTTCCAGAGATGTCCGCCTCATTCAGAAGCCTCTACTGAAGAGGCTCAATAAAAAAAACACCAAAGTCTAGAAGAACTAAGATCACCACGGTGAGCACTACATAGAACGTCATTCGGCTTACGGAGTAGTTCTGTCTCACGAACGATAGCCTGACCAAGCTATTCACGTAGGTTCTGAGTGTTAAGAAAATATATAATAAATCTGTTCTGAATTACCAAATAACTTAACATCAGAATCTATCAACATGCAGAACTTAATAAACCCATTGATAAGACGCAATAATCTGCTATTTAGAAAGAGCATCTGTAACACACAAAAAACGATGAAATATTTATATTCAAAGAATAACGAATAAAAAAAAATTAAAAAGACTTTAACAGCGTATAATGAAATAAAACTAACTTCTTGGAAAACAAAACAACAAAAACGTTTGGCATTAAGAAATAAACAAAAACTTAACAAATTGCGTGTTCGTGAAATTTAAACCAAATAAAATTAATCCAATTCCAAAAAGCATTGTCGACTTTTATTTAAATAAAGCAACCGGTACCAGCACTGTAGGTTATCCCATCTCTTGAGTTTTATGTGGCATTCATAGAAAAAAAACGGTAATATTTTAAAAGAAATATTAGCTTATGTAATATTGTGAAAAAGTTTTACTTTGCTTCAAATGATTTCATTCATAAGTCTTCAAATTTTTCCATTGAGTAGTCTTCAAATGTTCCCAACGAAAGACACTCAGATGTTTCTGATAAGTGGCTTTTCAACTTTTTTTTACTGATGGTTTTATAGATGTTTCCCTTTAGTGGATTTCCGATGATTCAATGAGTGGCTTGTCTATTCTTCCACACACAAAAGCGCATGAAATAAAAATGTCAATTTCTCACGTTTTTATGATGATACAATTTGTCATGCAACCTTGTGTCCGTATAATGTGCAAATGGAGACAAAAGCGAGAGAGATATTAAATATTAACCCTTTTGCTTTTAAGACACACAATTTTAGATACATTAAAGGGCGGTGTGTGAAGATAATATAGATCTAAATGTTTAAACATTGATACAAAAATGCTATGTAGCCAATATATCATTGAAGACATTAAGCTAAAAGGTCTCGAAAAAACTATTTGTAAAGATAAATTGTTAGAATGGGCAATTTTGGTGAACGCAGCATAGAACAGCGGTTCCCAACCTGTGGGTCGCGACCATTTTACGGGGGTCGCCAAGGACTATCGAAAAACACTTATTTTTGGTGGTCGTATTGAGGTCTTTCCACAACTTGTACAGCACAGTACTCTTCGATGGCGCCATCTCAGAGCCTTCCCCCGGTGTGTAGTGAGGTCAAGCAGGGATGTGTAATGGCACCAACACTCTTTAGTCTAGACCAGGGAATGGCAACCTTTTGATATTAGTGTGCCAAAGTGGGATTTCTAATTCATTCAGCGTGCCAACAGCCTAAAAGTCACACTGCTTTAGAACTTATAAAGCTATTTCCAAAAGAGACTACTTGAAAAGATTTTTTTAGGAGTCTTCTGCGTGTCATTGAAAATCTTTTTGTGAAACAAGTCTGGCACGCTTGTCACAGGTTGCCGAACTAGAGTATAGACCAGTGATGGCGAACCTTTTTGAGGCGCGTGCCCAAAGTGCAATACAAGACCAACTTATTTCTTCCAACGTGCCAACACAACAATTAACACAAAATACTAAGGTTTTAATTTAGGAAAAAAACCAGCTCATGCATATTTTGTAAAAAAAATAATTACAAATTAACAGATCTTTGAATGATACAAACAGTCTTTATATTCTGTCTTTTATATAAAAAAGAACACGAACTGTAGTAAATAAACAGATTATTAATATATTACACTTACACAATTACAGTTATTACAGTTAACTGAATGCATTTGGCATGATTTTGCATAGTTAATGTGATTTTGCTGTTGTGTGCATGCTGATAATTTGTCAAGCCTTGGCTCATACTCCGTAACTTGAAGAGCGACATTTGCAGTACTCAGATCATCTGTCAGTCTGTTTCTGGTATCAAATTTGATATAATTTACAGTTGAAAACAGCTGCTCACAAGCATAAAATGACCAAAAAAAAAGTATGAAGTGCAATCCCAAGTGCTTTCATTGACTTGAAACTTGAAATTATTTGGCAGAAAATTCAACACTTTAAGGATTTCATCATCAGAGTTACCAACTGTGCTGTCCATTGCCATCCTTTCACACTCTATCGTCTCAAGTGTTTCACGCAGATAATATAATTTATTTGTCCACATAGAGCTTTCTGAAGCAGGAAAGATCAAGTTCTTCAAATTTGGCTTTATCTGGGAAAGTAAAAAAAACAGAGGATTGTCTCCATCTTACGGAACTCTAAAAATCTATTACTGAAATTATCCTTTGCAGCTGCTGCAATGCTAGAAAATTCCTTTTATATTTCCTGTTGGCTTGTAGGATTTGTTACGAATATTGATCCTCTAATAAACGTAATTAAAGTTTTTAATACATTTTATAAATAAACAGGAGATTGATCCTAGTTTTTAGAGTAGATTAGACAGTAGGACGGTTAGGATTTGTTTTGTTTTCTCCTCCCCCTTTTATTTTAAATAGTAAGTTGTTGGATATTATTATATACATTACACTACGAGAATATCTTTTAGAATATCTTTTACAATATCTTCTAATATATCTTCTAGAATAAATCTTAGATCAGATTGTTGTTTTATTGATTGGATTCGATAAGCATCAATTTACATTCTTACACCTATGATTTCTATTGTAGTTTAGTTTCCATTCGTAACAGCTAACAATATAGTAATACCTTCTTTAGTATCTTTCTTCCTATATATATATTTAAGTCTTCTTAATTGTAGTTATCCTTTATTTGATTAGAGGAACTTCAATTCATAGACTTTATAATACTTTATAGTTATAGCTTCATAGTTATCACTTTTCTTGCCAGGGTTATTGGCACTATTTTCTATTGTAACCGTTAATAATCTAGATTAGGATTTCTTTATTATGAATGATATTTGATTGTCTTATTTTCCTTTGATGTAAATAAAGTTAATTGTTTAGTTTAGTAATAGGAGTTTTGTTCGTCTATTTAATATAGTTTTGTAATCATTTTAGATAAGTGTTCATTCATTCTTTATCTATTAGATTCTAACGGATATTCTTGAGTTCATACGCCATCCATTAACCCCTAGACAAGTTTATATTTGATTGAGCCATTTCTCTATTTCATCTTAATTAAAATATCCAGTATGAACTCAGGGATAACCGTAACTAGATTTAAAACACTTAAACGTAATATGGGGTCTCATGTCCTTGGATTCATTTGAATTAGGGACTTAGAATTTGATTATTTTACACATTTCTAGAACTTATTTTCCTAACGTAGTAATTTTTCTTGTCGGTGCGCGGTAGTGATTCGGTTTGTTTTTCGTTAACAGCTGTGTTGTTGACCTACATTTGTAGTTTTTAGTTTTATTGTTTTCTCTTCATTCTTAGAGATGGAGTTTAATGATTTTATTAAAAATCCTACCTTAGAGAGTTTAGATTCTTTGAAAAGAAAGGATTTCTATAAGATAATTAAGGAATTGAAGATAGTTCATAGAGCTACTAGTCCTACCCAGATTTTTAAAGAACAGATTATTTTCTATTATATTAATAAAGAAGTTTTTGATAGGAAGTTTTTAAGCTTAGTGACACCAGAAGTAGATGGTAGCCAGGCGGAGAATTTGTTAAAGCAGAGAGAAATAGAATTTAAGGAGAGGCAAATAGAAAAAGATAGACAATTACAGATAGAATTAAAAGAGTTGGAATTACAGTATAAGTTAAAAATGGAACAGTTAGAAGAGGAGTATGCTAGTTTCATGTCTTGTCCTATTCCTAAGTCTACTACTCCTGTGTCAGATAGGTCTGCTTTCTACACAGATTCATATTGTCGTAGTGTACCAACACTCAATGATCAAAGTTCTAATAATAATAGTAATACAATTACTATTATTAATACTAAAAGCCTTCATGCGGCATCACCAGTTAATCCTGGTAATTCAAACCAAAACAAGTCCATTAGTCTGCTGAAGAATCTCCTAAGTCTTGAAAAAGACAATGGTGTTGTCAAGACTAAGTCTATTGTTTCTTGCAAATATTGTATGAAATTCGGCCACACCATTGATCAGTGTCGAAACTGCCCCATTCGACATTCTAAAGACTTCAAGCCTATAGGCCATATCAAACCTAAAGAACTTTTTGATCATTCTAATTTTACACAAAGTGATGAGACCGCATCACATCAAAATATTAAAGACTTACGTTTGGTTGCTGAGATGGCAGACACATATAACCCTGTGCATAGATGTTCATCCTATGTCACTGCTAGCCATCAAACTCAGAGTCCTAATAGTAATACAATTACTACTACAAGCCTTCATGCGGCAACACCAGTGAATACTGGAATTTCAACTCAAAATAAGTCCCTTAGCCCGCGGAAGAATCACCTTAATCAAAGTCTAAATCAAGAGGATAGTTTTGCCAAGACACGTTCAAATATTTTTTGCAATTATTGTAAGAAACCCGGCCACTCTATTACTCAATGTCGAAAATGCCCCAGTCGACCTTTTCAAGACTTCAAGGACTCAAAGCCCATCTGTAATGTTAAAGCCACTGGACATAGTGGTCATTCACTTCAAAGTGATAAGATTACATCACTTTGCAATTTAACAAAGTTCAAAGGTAATGAACTATTGTCTGCAATGTCAATGGAGGAAATACAGCCACAAGTTAAAACGCAATCACATGATTGTATTCAATCCTCCGCATCAAATACCGCTTCTATTATCATCATTGATGCAGAGAGATCTTTTACAAATAAGACCAGTACATCTAGAAAGCCAACAGTGTCACGAGATACTAAATTATCACCTTTACTGGACAATGTCTTGGCCTTATCAGATACTACTGATATACGGGGACCTATCTTAAATCAAGAAGCTGGGTCAGTGAAAACTCTGGAGCTTCCACATGAACCTCAGTCAGCCCTTAATTTGTTTAATGCTGAGATGACAATCAACATGGTTTCAGTGCCTCCAGTCAAAGATTTCCAGTTGCTACAAAATGACCTAGCCGGAGATCAAGTGTTTCCGCAGGTTGTTCCTCAGCCACCATTGCTGTCCATTGATTACAAAGAGGGTCAATTTGATCTAAATCAAGCCTGCTTAATGACCAGCTTAAAACTTGACATCATTCCAGAATTTTCAGTCCAGGAGGATCAATCTGACGTGCTTCAAGCCTGCTTAATTGATAGAACTATGAACAGAGAGCATGATGTAACAATAACCTCACCTGTGGACAGTCCTTCGGACTCCCCTCTGCTGAATACTGCTGATATGTCTCAAGAGGTTTCCGCCGATGAACAAAAACGGGATCTGGAGATGCTAAACATTGTGGCAAGTTTGAACTCGGGTGACAGTATGAATGAGATTTTCTCAGATTGCTGCTTACAGGAAGATTTGTTGTTTGGATGGTGCACAGCTCTGATCTGTTTTCTTTTGGTCGCGAAGACAGACCCAGTTTACAATACTTTCAATCCTTTCAGTGAGCCATTCAAGGAGTTGAACATTCATGCTACATTCAAGTTGAACATTCATAATTATTGTTGTAACTGTTCAAGGGATATTCATATTGACTTGTGTTAAATTTTTTTCAATTGAACATAATGACTTGTTTATCAACTTATTTAAGTTAATTTTCCTGAATTCATACATTAATTTAATAATTCTAAGGACTGCAAGGATTTTTAAAGGGAAAATACACCATGTTTTGAAATGGGCCTGTACTAATCTAGAGAAAGCCCAAAGTAACATGAACATTTATTAGTCGACGATTTCTCTGGAATGTGATTTTTCTCATGAACTATTTTTAATTAATGGGTGTATCAAATTCTTGACAGTTGGGGATGTGTTTATATTCTTAAGAATTTCTTGACAGTTGGTGACTTGATGTTGTGTTTATATTCTTAAGTGTTAATAATATGTTTTCTTGAATTGATCATATCACATGATTTTTTTTTACTAATCTGTTTCATTGAAGTGATTGTATCACAATTATTTTTTTTTGTTTGTTACAAACCCTAGAGGTTGATGATTTTATTATATTGGTTAACATAAATTATTTTCTTTTGTTTGTTCCAAATCATAGAGGATGATATTTTTATTATTTTGAGTAACATAAATGATTATTTTATATTTGTAAAAAAATTGCCATTATCATTGTCAATTTTTTCTTTTCTAAGTGTAGGTGTGTTACGAATATTGATCCTCTAATAAACGTAATTAAAGTTTTTAATACATTTTATAAATAAACAGGAGATTGATCCTAGTTTTTAGAGTAGATTAGACAGTAGGACGGTTAGGATTTGTTTTGTTTTCTCCTCCCCCTTTTATTTTAAATAGTAAGTTGTTGGATATTATTATATACATTACACTACGAGAATATCTTTTAGAATATCTTTTACAATATCTTCTAATATATCTTCTAGAATAAATCTTAGATCAGATTGTTGTTTTATTGATTGGATTCGATAAGCATCAATTTACATTCTTACACCTATGATTTCTATTGTAGTTTAGTTTCCATTCGTAACAGCTAACAATATAGTAATACCTTTTTTAGTATCTTTCTTCCTATATATATATTTAAGTCTTCTTAATTGTAGTTATCCTTTATTTGATTAGAGGAACTTCAATTCATAGACTTTATACTACTTTATAGTTATAGCTTCATAGTTATCACTTTTCTTGCCAGGGTTATTGGCACTATTTTCTATTGTAACCGTTAATAATCTAGATTAGGATTTCTTTATTATGAATGATATTTGATTGTCTTATTTTCCTTTGATGTAAATAAAGTTAATTGTTTAGTTTAGTAATAGGAGTTTTGTTCGTCTATTTAATATAGTTTTGTAATCATTTTAGATAAGTGTTCATTCATTCTTTATCTATTAGATTCTAACGGATATTCTTGAGTTCATACGCCATCCATTAACCCCTAGACAAGTTTATATTTGATTGAGCCATTTCTCTATTTCATCTTAATTAAAATATCCAGTATGAACTCAGGGATAACCGTAACTAGATTTAAAACACTTAAACGTAATAGATTGTCGGTAAATGTTATAGAATTTTGTAAATGTATTTTTACATTTGAAATATATTTTAGCTGCCCACTTTGTAGGTCTCTTTCAAAAACCTTTAAATTTCTTTTCAGTGTTCTGATATCACAAAACATCATTTTTGCTGTGTTTTTTTTCTGAACCTTGCAGACCTTATCAGTGAGCTGTGGATAGGCCTAATCCTGCCCCTTTTAAATCATAAACAGCCTAATTTCATCCAATCATGCCACAAACTCTCCAAACTCTCCAATACTCGTCCTCTGCTCAGCCACCTGACATTATTGTACATGAGTAAAGTATTATACTGCGCCTTGACCTCATCAAGGAGTGCGTGACACTGTCGACAATTAAGAGCACGAGCCATGATGTAATTGACAATTTTTGTGACATCTTTAAGGATATTATCTTATAGTGAAACTGAACGTCTGGGTGTTTTGCTTATTTAAATAAGAACTGTATGAAACCAGATGCGTTCCCCACCATGCAAGGTGCCCCGTCACTAGTAACTGAAACAATTTTTTCTGGTCCAGTCCCATCCCTAGCGGTGTGGCCATAACTAAGCTGTTCCATTTTTGGAAAATGCTCGCGTGCCCACAGAAATGGCTCCGCGTGCCAGCTGTGGCACGCGTGCCATAAGTTCGCCATCGCTGGTATAGACTATCGTCTTTTCTTTACAGTCTTCAAACCTTAAAAATAAGGCTTTTCAGAAAATATGTGTATTTAGCATTATAATTCGAAGTATACTATTAAAAGAAGTAAATGCGTACTAATGAAAACAAGCTAGTAGCTAAAGAGGTGTTTTAAAAATTACATTTATAATGTAAAAACATGAATAAATTGATTGTTCATTTTACATATTTTTATCAATTTGAGTACCTGTATTTTGTATACGCATATACAGTATTTTTTTCAAATGCGAAAATTATATAGTAAAAAAATTGTTTACCAAAATAATCATTGCCCATTTGAGATTTAAAATCAGGACCATTATCTCCCTTGATTAGATTTAGTAAGACTATTGTTTAATTTTTTTTTTAAATATCGGGCTACCTCACATTGAATTATTTTTTAAAGAAATTAAAAGAATATGGTTTGAATAATAAACCAACATTATATGTCAAATCTTAATAGGGGTCGAAGAACTATTTCCTGGGGGTCACTTAAGACCACCGAAAAATACATATTTTATCAGTCTGCAGGCGGGCCCACCCACATGCAGATACATTCACATACGAGCACAGATTAAGTATATTTCTATTATGTGCATACGAGTATCCGGCATGATGGCATACTTACTTTAAACAGTTGCGAAAACAGTCGCATGCGCCGAACTACTATTTCACACTGAAGTCAGATGGTTGTCGAGAGGAAAAATGTAACAACGTGCTTTTGATCTTCGTGATAAACTCAGAAAACTTTAACTTTAAAATTAGAAGGCAAGACCGCAGTTTAAAGCACTTTATGGCGATAAAAGTGAACTGCAGAAAATAACTTACTTTGTTGTAATTTTTGAAATCTTTAATGAGTAAAATTCATCACTGCAAGGACCAGTTAATTTTTGTAACAAACCTTAATTTGTCCGACAAGATCGGATCATTCCAAATAAAACTTTATCTTTGGCATAAAAAATATTGGATGTAAATAAAATGTACATGTTGCTTTCTTTGAGGAACATGCCATTAAACCCCTTGATCTATAAAAATAATGGATAAGACGCGGAAGTAGAATTATTGATGTACGCTTCCGCCATTTTTGTGAACAATCCTGATATATATAAATAATCACTATTTACATTATCTTTATACATTTTTCTCAAATAATGACATTAAGATATTATTCATTTCAATACAAATAAATAATTCAGTAAAATTCCACAAAGTGTTGTCTAATTTATATTTAAGCCTTTTAATTTAATTGATGAGCCTAATTAATATCCTTTGAATTATCATTTATCAATATGATTTATAAAAAAAAAATTGAACATTTAAAAGCCGATTATAGGTTAATTATTTGAACCGATGTATTCCAACATATAAAGTGACCATCTCCTTCTGAAGTCTGAACAAGAACTTAATGTGAATTTTAAAAACAAATAAACACGAATTCATAGATTGAAAATAAATAAAACTAATGGGATATTCACTCAACATTATTTATCAATTCAATATTTAGTAAAGAAACTTATTGAAATGTTTTTTTTTACCTTAAACAAGAAAACAATTTACATAAGCCAACTACTAAAATGGTAAGGATAAGTTAATAGTGCATACTGGTTTGGAAGAACAAGATTATGTCAACTGTTATCCTTTGTAATAGAAATACTCCCCAATAAAACTTAAAATGAAAATGTCAAGCAATCATGAAAATTCTGACTTATATCTTATCTTCTTCTTATCTTATACATTACAGACGCTCCTTCTATAAAGAAGATTATTGCGTCCTACTTACGCTCATCCGTGGTCCGAGTCTAGTCTTGTATTTTTATTAATAATTTAAATGATGTTAAGTTACTGGTTTTCCTGGTTTGTTCAGGCAACCCATTCCATGCCTGAATGCCGCTCGGGAAGAAATCTAAAAGAAATAGGTACTTATACAATGTGTCAATAACTAGAAATTGAAACAAAAAAGTTTTCTTTCGTCGGCAACCTACCTACTGTAGGTTGGGGTTGCACTTCTTCATTTGGCTGGGCAGACCGATCAAGGAATGCAAATTTCGTACACGTATTTTGTTTTTTCTTTCCTTCCTTACTTAGTCTTCATAAGACCTCAACAATACTCTACAATGCCTTGTTCATGACCTACACTTCTGCTTCTGTTATTCTTATAGAAAAATAATATTATTGATCGGTATAGACACACATTTTTTTTCATATTTTACTTACTAATATTTAAAAAAAATAGTATTTTCACAAAATAAATCTCAATCAACGTTATAGATGTAATCTTAAAGTATTTATCATTAAAATATAATCTGTGAAAAATTCATTAAATTACTTTTAAAGTTATGAGCATTATAGAGTGAATATTGAATTGACATTTTCGTTCACAATTTTAAAAATTAACTACAAAGGTTATATTAGGGGTTGTTTTCGCTCATAACTTTTTTTCTAGTGAAGATATCTTCACAAACTTGGTATCATTGGAAAGTTGGTGACATGCTCTACCTAATAGATATACTTTTAATTGCATAGATGTAGTTAAGTGTCTACATGAAATGTGTATATCATTTTTCTTTATTTTGCACAAGCTATTCGTTTGCATTCCAATACAGAAAATGTCGGCATTTCTTATTGTAAGAGCTTTTAAAATGTTCAAGACACCTTTCAGTAATAAGATCGTTGAATATATCAAGTAAAATGACAGCTTGTAGATTTCGTTATACATTAATAAGCTATAGTATATTTTCATTCTATTTATAAATCAGTGGGGTGCTTTAAGTTTTTAAAAACTATTTGCATTATGTTGATCAGTGACTGTGGCGTAGCTAGGGAGGGGCATGGGGGGCATATTTCCCCGGGCGCCACGTTAGGGGGCGCCAAAATGAGTATTAAAACTAATTATTTAATTTTTTTAAAATGTAAATTAATGTATCCCAATTACTTTTGCAAGTTTAATTTTGGAGCTCCATAAATATCTTCATTACAAACCAGTTGGCAAGCATGATTTTGGCGCCCCCATTGAGCATTAAGGGGCGCCATTCTATTCATACAACAAATGATACATCCACAATGTAGGATTGCTGATGGTGTTTTTTTAAACAAAGATCAGTTCGGGTTCAAATATTATTGTTCACATACTGAAAGTGGCATCTGGTTTTAACAATTATACAAGTTGGATAATTTTGAGTCGAATATACTTAGTTTAGCGTGAGTACACTCAGCTAAACAGGATCCAGTTGTTATCACATTTTTGGAACAGTTGAAAGTATATATTTGTTTTTCTCTCGTTCAACAACTCGTTGGGGAGAATTAAAAAGAGTTGTGCCATTCACAGTGAAGAGGGAATCTGAAACACGCTGGAGTGCACGATCAGAAGCTTTTAAAGCTATTTATGAAGGACTAGATGAACTAGTAGAGCTGTTGGAAAAATTATCAGAAGATGCAACTATGACGCCTGACACTAGAAGTGATGCAGAAACTTTTCTGGCAGGTATATAAAACTTTAACTTCATAGTTTTGTTACATTTCTGGAACATCATACTTGGGAAAATTGATCGTGTCCAGAAATTGTTGCAGGATCCTACTATGAATTTCAAAGAAGCAGCAAGAATCTGATCTTGAATCGGTAGACAAGAACTTGTCAACAATGTACAAACAATTAATGCAGGAAATGTTTATTTACAACTGTTTAATGTAAATCAATGGTATACCTCTAATAATTAAATATTCTAATGAATACCATGATGCCGGATTTATAAAAAGAAATAATAATTAGTCAGTAAAACATAACTTGTTTGGCATCAATATTGAATCAAAATTAGAAACTTTATTTGAATTAAAGGGAGGTAATTATCCCGTTTTATTAATGCTAATATGTCTAATATTGTGTTTCTTATTTTTCTTTTATAATAGACTAAATGGCCTACAACTTATATCGTTATGATGACCAAATTGTAAAATGTAGTTGAAAATTATATAAATATTAGATCTATATTACTAAAACATTTCATGCACATTTTTGTAAACATTACATTAACTACCCAGTTTGTATGATTACTACATGTGAATTCAGCCATAATCCAGTTTCTATATATCGTTCTTTAGCATTGAGCAAATTAAAGACAATCTCAGTTAAACTGAGAAAAAACTATCAATAATATCTGGTGCTAGTTCCTTATCTGGACAACCAACTGATAATGTTCACAAAATCATTACCAAAAATGTGGAAGTTTGGTAGTATTTTTTTTTGTTGGTATAAATGCAAATAAAAAGGTTGATAATCACAAAAGTAAAAGCGTTAATTATTGTTATTAAATATAAAACGCTTTACCGTTTTTTTCCATAACTTTCCTTTGCTTTTGGCCTTGGTCTTGCTACGGAGTTAAATTGTCTTATAAAAAAACAACAATAAAAAAACAAGTATAATAAAGCAGGTTGACTTTTAGGCTGTTGGCACGCTGAATGGTTTAGAAATCCTAGTTTGGCACACAATTAGTAAAAGGTTGCCGACCCCTGGTCTGAGTGATCTTGCACTCCTGAGCATCGAAAGAGAAACACTTGAGAATATTAATTTTGACAACGTGATTGACGAGTTTGCGACAGTCAAATCAAGGAGGATCAATTTGTTGTAGACTATGTCTATTCCAGTCATGTATAATTTGTAGAATTTTTTTTTTCAAATAAATTGTTTACAATCGTATAGAGACTCATTAGTCTGTATTCTTTTTAATAAAATACCAGATGCTTCGAAAATGAACCATATAAACCGTAAAATTTCAAAATTTTATTGGGGGCTCAATGAGCCCCCAGACTTTGTCAGTCCGAGAAGGGGCGCAGACTTTGTGTCATGCCCCCGGGGGCAGATGACCCTAGCTACGCCACTGATCAGTGATTGTGTGAATTTTTAGTTTTCGCTTGCATCACTTTGAACAAGCACATTTATGAAGTAGGCGCTATCCATTCTTTTTATAGATCACTGCATTAAACCAGATAAAAGGATTACGATAATGATTTTTATGTTAATGATTTTTTAGAAAGAACTCACATGTTTGCAGACGAAATTTCTTTGTACCTTTCAAATTTATCTGACTTTTCATTAGCACTTGAAAGAAGGTCATGCGCAGTAAAATGTGAAGATGTTCCAGAGACAACACAAGAGAAGTTCATTTAATTTATTAACAACTAATTTCTCTACAATGCCAATTACAAAATTCAGGATCAGATGTTTACAGTCATATATTATTCTGTCTGAGACTGTGTTGCGCCTTCTTCTTCCATCTCCAACAACTTGTATGTGTGAAAGGGCTTTCCAGTTTGTTGATTATTAAATCTAAATACAGAAGTAGACTTGTTGTTAAAGATGATCTTCTTTGTGCAAGCCGATGAGAAAAACTCAATCTCAATCTTAGCACTGACGTTGTGTTGTAATTAGAAATAAATATTTCACAATAAATAATTTCAAATGTTTTTTTTTTGTGTGATTAATCACTGTGCTTTAATTATGTTCAATATTTAAATTTAATATTTAATTATGTACAATATTTGAAACACTGAAAATACATCCTGCTTATGAGATATTTACATTACATTATATAACAGTAGCACATTACAGTTATAAGGTAGCGACGAAAAAAGTTTATGGTTGGGGGTCGCCATAACGTGAGGAAGCTGTATAAAAGAGGCGCGGCATTTAAAAGGTTGGGAACCACTGGCATAGAAGAATTATTTAAAATATTATTTTGATCATGTTTCGTTATTATTTTGTTTGTTATTGTAATGTTTACGGTGCTATGCTCTTATCAAGTTCACACACACGCACTCTCTTTCTCTCTTTCCCTCTATCGCTCTATTTCTCTCTCTGTTTTCCTCTCTCTTTCTGTCTATTCCACACAAGGCACATCGTACATAATTTTATTCTTTCTATGAATTGAATTGAATTGTTGAATTTCCGGCTCATCAACATCAAAGGTTATATAGGGCCTTTTTGATAACGTTGTTGTCATTTTTCTCTTGTATCCATTTTATTGTTCTTGTATCTTTAGATTTTGTTGTACAGTTGTATGTCTTTAATATAGTTTATTATATGTTTTGGTTTAATTTTGCTGAAAAGTTCATGAAGAGTTCTACAGTAATAGAATTTACGTCGAATGTCATCAAATGTATTACATTCCAACAAAATGTGAGACACTGTTAAGTTGGCATTGCAGAAAGCACACATTGGGGCCATTTCTCGTTTTAAGATAAACGAATGTGTTAGTTTCGTATGTCCTGTATGTAGTCTGCAGAGAATAACTGCGTCCTTTCGAACAAGTTGGCCTGTATCATGCCAGGTTTTTGAATTTTCCAAATACTGCAGTTTATTGCATTCGGTTTTCAAGAAGTTAGTCCATGTTTGTCTTTCATGTTTAATTATTAAAGGTTTCAAGTCTCGATATGGTATTGGGATAATACTCTCTGATAACAACAGGGCGGCTTTAGCCTCTCTGTCAGCTTTTTCATTTCCATCTATCCCTGCATGACCAGGAACCCAACAGAAAACGACACGTTTGCCTCTTTCATATATTGATTGGTATTTTGTCAAAATGTCCAAGGCAGATATATTCCTGGTATTACAGTTTCCCATAGCAGTAAGACAAGATAACGAATCGGATAAAATAACAAAATTTTGGTTTTCTGATTCCTCTGCAATGTCTAATGCCAGGCATATTGCTAAAGCCTCTGCAGTATTTATTGAGATACTCGAATTATATTTTCTTTTTTTACTTGTATTTGAGGTAAGAGCAACCGAAGATGTCGCTGTATCATTTTTCGATCCGTCTGTGTATATTTGTACATAATTTGGGTATTTTTGTAGCACTTCTTGGAACATATCCATGCAAGGATCCTTTTTATTTCTATGGTTTAATTCTAAGTTTATAGGCGGGATTTCAAAAAGCCATGGTGGAGTTTTTGGTATATAATATCTTTTTATAAATCTAAATTCAATTTTAGTTTCGATCATTTCTTTTTCAATTCTAAGTCCAAAAGTTGGTATATATTTTGAGTTTTCAGTAAAGCTGTTTTTTTTCTTGTGGGTAAAAAACACATAAATACGCTGGATTATTCGGTAAGGATTTTAGTTTTAGTGCATATTGTAATGATTCTTTCTATGAAAGTAAAAGGTAGTATTCAAATGAGGTCTATGCAGAATGATTTCCCGGTCACGGGATGTTGAGTAGATACACTTGTAAACATTAACAATGGCTTACTGCGCTGATGTTGGGTGCGCAAATTCTACCGCTAAATTATCATGTAAAGAGTAGTAAAGAATCTATAATATCTTTTCATCGATTGCCTTTGAAAGATCAACAAATAGACATCTAGGTGTTGTCCTTTAATAATTGTATGTCTATAATCATTGTTGCTTCCGTGAGCATCATTTATAATATCACAATATTCAAGGATATGTGAAACATTAAAATGTTTAATAAACATAGGTGCCGATAAGATCGATGTAAAATCAGTCTTTTTTTAAATAGTTTACAAAACATCACGTGATCGATTTTCTGTCTCAAAAGGAATTGTGCATAAACCTCATTTACCCATAGCCAAAGAGCCTATTTACTTCAATCTTAACTTTTATGCCTTCAAAGGACTCTTTTCTCTCGTTTATTACCCACCCAAATCTACTTTTGTCTTTCTCTCATCTCTTCATCTCGGCTCCATATCTCTCTCTTGCTTTCTTCCATTGTCTTACTTCGGGTGGATGGTGATAAACGTGATGTTAACTAAACACAATGGGTATACCCGTAATCTGTAGTTTTGTTTTCCAGCAATTCTTTGATGGGGAAACAAAAGATTCCCTACCCAGAACCGTTCTGTTTGTTGTACAATGGAAATGTAATACCATGTGTACGTCAGAGAGCTTAAGAATAAAAGAGGTTAACTGTGAGAAGTGAAACGAGAAGATATTACAAGGGTACATGTAGGTAGGACGATAAGTATACAGACAAACTTACTAACAGACAGACAGACCTAAAGTCAGATATACTGACATACAGACTGACAGTTTCAAAGACAGAAGAAAAGACTTATACCTAGACAGACTTACAGTCGAACATACATACAGCTGGACAGTCTCATTATCACAAGCAAACAGCATCTTAGATAGAAGGATAGACACTCAGACGGACAGCCTCTCAAACAGAAGCAGAAAAGCAGGTGGGCTATTACAGCCAGACAGATTTACCACGAGGCAGACTTACATTGAGAAGGAAAAAAACCAAGCCAAAAATAGACAAAAGCACCCAAGATAAAATGATTGATGTTATGTAGATAGTTAAATTTATTTTTACATATACATCAATAGACATTATCAAGATAGCAATGCAGATTGATCGGCAGAAATAGTGTCATAAAGAATCATTATAGACACATTTTTAGAATGACAAATAGATGACAAATATGTAATACAGACGTATGAAAGGTGTTAGATGATACTTATATATTTCAACAACTTCCGTAGAAAAATATAAAGAGAAAGGTAGTTATATCCAGATAAGTTTACTTACTGCTAGCCATGTATAACATAAATTAACATAATACATGTATATTTATTCATACACAAGAAGTGCAGTATTCTATAAATAGAATTACCAGTCCACAGTCTGTGGAATAACAATAACATGACTAAAAAAGAGATAGAGAGAGAGAGAGAGAGAGAGAGAGAGAGAGAGAGAGAGAGATAGCTTGTCATTGGAAGAGCTCAATATTTTGATATTGACGCTTGATATTGAACACATATGAATGGGTATTTACCGTATTAATTATCGAGTAATATAAAAATTGTAAAGTCATTAATGCATTAACAACATTGGGCAATTCGCTCTGTATTGCCCTTGCTATACAAACTAAAGTAAAGTATCCCGTGAGACCAAATTAATCCATAGGGCCGGTGTAGCAGCGTTCACCAGTTTCTGTGGCCACGGCATAGTAGGGGATTTCGTGGCCAACACAATGCCCAGCCGCCTTTACTTTACCCTAACTAAGGTCAGGTACCAACAGTGCCCTCAGGGCAGAGGGGGGCATCTCTCCTGGGGCGGCACTTCCAGGGGGCGGCAAAAATAATCTAAATATAGCTAATATAGCACTAAACAAGCAGTTATAGTATGCAAGGGGGCGGCATTGAAACTTTTGCCCTGGGGCGCTACAGAAGCTTGTAAAGGCTCTGGGTACCCATCAGAGCTTGCTAGACTCAGGGACACCATCCAATCCCAGTCGAACGTGCTGCAGCTTGGCCACCGTGTCTCTGTCCTTGCTATAATACTTGTATGTGTCAGTTAGGTGATGTCGATATATAGAATACAAAACAACAACAAACAAACAAAAAACAACAACATAAAATCATTCCATGCAAATGGTGACGTTAAAAGTGAATAGGTAATAATTTGTAATCCTTGCTCAAGTATTGTATTTATATTTGTATGTGTGAGTAGAGGTGGCGAATAAGTGTGTGCTGTGCATTCAAAATAAAAAAGGTCCAACATACACACACATCCTTACATAAAGTTTAACATTTATGTTTAGTGCTTAGACTCGACATTACATTACAAGCTTAACATCAATGTTTAACAGCACAGACCACTTTAAACTGTCACACTGTTTTAAATGCTCAAGCTACTTCATGCGTTACACGTTTATAAAATCACAAAAACAAGGCTATTGAACTGTGCCAGACAGCACAGGAAAGAGAAATGAATTGGCAGTTGTAAACAAGAACACAAACAGTACACAGAGAAAACAACAAAAGTAACGTCATTATTTGTCCTAATTAAGTTTCAGCCTCTTTTTGAGCAAAACAACAACAAAAACAACAAATAAACAATAAACAACAACGTAGGCCTGTGCCAATGCCCTAAATCCCATAATTCCCACTATGGTTCTATAAGACTTTCCATGTTACCAGTTGCTGCCAATTTCATCTCCAAAGTCAACATTGACTAGAAAACAAGAGCATAATGTAACGAAATGTAAGAATTACCGCCCTACCGCCCTAGACCGCCTGAAGTAAAGTAAAGAATGCTGTTGATTTCCAGTCACAAAAACTTCTTAAGTCTTGATGTACGTAGCCTTGAGTTATGGATTAAATATACATTTACTACGAGACCAATTAGAAATATTCACAATACACATTTTCTTAACTGGATGAATTGTGATGGAGCTACTTGGGCTGTTACAATATTCGACTTTTAGTTCAGCCACAATCATTTCAAGTTACTTTAAAACCAATATACGTTGTAATTTTTTTGTTTGTTTTGCTATTATGTATAGGCCTACTTTAGTACTATATATATCCTACGGATTTTTGCAAATATTTATGTTTTAAGGTTATTCTCGCCTATTTCAAAAAGTAAATGGATATCTCGACATATAAATTGTGGTAGATTTATATTTATATTACCATATGTTTTTTACGTTGCCTATCATGACATTATATATATTAATGTTAGCTTTGTCTAACCTTTTGTTTTTTTAGAATAAAAACTATATGGTACATAAAAATCAAGTCTTTACTTTCATAAATTGTAGAAATTATTTTAAATGTAGGTTCTTTTTTAAAACAATCAAGAAGGACTTAGATTTGCTGTTTATAGGCTCTAGACTTTATAAACGTAGTTTAGGGAATTGATCGATCCGAAGCGAACATTAAATTTAAACTCACTGCCACCTGATGTTTTGTTTCTTTAACGCTGACACTGAAAAACATACACAAACATACATATACACATATAAACACACACATATATATATATATATATATACATATACACACATACACCCACGTACACATACACACACATACACGAACATACACACACACGCATATTCAATTACCAACAGATACACACCCACATAAACACACATAGGCCTACACGCACTTACATATACACACACATACACACACACATACTCACGCTACATGCGTCTATAGATTTAAACTAAGATACTAAACTATGTATACTTACCCAAGGAAGTTAATCCCCTCAAGAAACTCTTCAATAGGCCTAAACAAATCAGGATTTACATTGTATAATCCCATACCATGAACGGTAACTCTACGAGGTAAACACACACACAAGGAACAACTGTTTCATCACAACATAATGAGCTAGACCACCGTAATTAACTACAAACCCATAAACTTGATGAAGACGGCGAGGACTTGCCTTTTACACCTCTACCCGCTCTATTGATGTCATAAAGATAAACAAACACATTATGAAAAATGAAACAAAGTTATTGTTATGATAAACTAAGTCAGCGGGCTCCATCTCACTATCTTCCACACGTGTTTTACTCGCGAGTTGCCCAGTCCACTAAAGATATTATAGGCGGGAAAGGAAAGGGGGGGGGGGGGCTAGAGGAGTGTAAAGAGCTGTCCATAAATGACGTCACGCGATCTTGACATTTTCTTTTTTTCATGGACCTATCGATCCCTCTTCATGTTTTTTTATCATCATTCGATGTTTCCAGAAAATGAGACTACTCGACCTTTCAATTCCTTTCAAAAGTAAAATCTCAGATTGTATTGATTCAATAGAAATTGTATTGTGTTTTTAAAAAAGGTAAATGGTTTGACTTCTATGGGCTCCTTAAATATTTTGTTATATCCCGGTTTTTCTGTCATCCGTCTTGGGTCTGTTTCATCACGAAATAATACACCATAACCACTTGATGAACGTTTGAAGAATAATCTAATGCTTGAACTGAACTTTGTTTCTTACAATAATTACATTAATATAAACTAGTTGATAATAAGTAGATTCTATAACACCTTGTATAACAATAACAAACTAGAGTCTACACCTCTGCGTGCATCATATAGGTAATGGTGCAAGGTGTGCTCGAATGGATTTTCCCGGAAGCTTTCATAGTGCAAGGTAAAAAATGCGTACTAGAGTTATGTAGAGACACGAGAACATTATATTTGTGTACACCAAAAAATCTCTGCCCACAATAAATTTACACTAATTGAATTAGTGATACAGTTTACACAAATAATCTTTAAGACATAAATAAATATAAAGAACTCTAAAGGAATTTTCGATACAATTGTTAATGTAATATGAAAACTATTTAAACATTCTGTACACTTAATATTTGTATATACACACTATTGTTATATTACAATAAGCCTAATTAAGAATAAAACTTGTTTTATAACTCAAACAGTATTTTATCCGAACTTGTCGTTAATGCCGTCACTCCCAAATTCACCACATAAAATTGTGTACACAAATCGTTAAATAGCGAAACGCCATTTGTGTACAACTCCTTGAAACCAACTTCCCGAGCACCGTATTTGTGGTCCGCCTGGCAAGCTCTGCTTATTGCCAGTTTAGCCATAAGGAAGATAGTCTTGTTAACCTCAGTGATATCAAACTATGCCTGGCAGGGATGGAGCTCCGGTCTTTAATCATCTTTTCTGGGATTTACAGAACCGTGAAAGATCTTCAGGGTTACTGAAGACTAGAGTTTGGGATTTAATCTCTTGGTAACTATTCGTAATGAAGAGAAGTAGCGAAGACCCTTTAATGAATTGTGGAAAAGCAAATCTGTATAGAAATCTTAATACAACGTATAAATACTATCTATATATTGTCATTGATGTTTCATAATTTGGCTGTGATTATTGTCGTGTTATTTTATTGACTAGTAATTTAGTAATCACAGACTTAATAAAATGAAATTACATTTTTTTCCATCTATGGACTTAATCACTGGTTTACAGCTGACGCAAAAAATAGCATAATTGTGTGGTGAATACAATTGTTGGAACACCATTTAATATTTAAATTGGATAGCTCGTTGGATTGCCATTCCTAAAATCTGCCCCAAAAGACAAAAAAAAAGAAGTTGGTTCTTTCCTTGGGGACAATAACGTGTCTTGAACTTTCCAAAGTTCTAATGTTTATGTTACTACATCACGTCTACGTTGGAAATTTAAAGCCTAACACGTGCATTGTGATGGCCACTGAATAGCCATATGAAACTGGTAAACTCATTGGTAGACCAATGGACACGACTTGTTTGAAAAGAATATTTCAACTTGTTGAAACCATTGAACAAAACCGAGTCAAGAAAAGTGTGTGTGTGTGGGTGGGGGTTCCTCTCTAAAAAAAAATGCTCAAGATTCAATTTCAGACAGGAAATCACCACCAAAATTTTATATGTTAACCAAAAAGAATAAAAGGAACATTTTCGATGTCTCCCTTGTAATGAATGTTCTAGAAAACATGGCAATTACGTGCTACAGTATCAACGTTTAAGAGTGCTTAAAATTATCAATTCTATGATCACGTGACCTTGATGTGTGAACATTTCCTTCAAGTATTATTGATGATATCAGAAGCGAAGAAACTGAAGCGAATTGGAACTTGAGGACAATTTCTTTTTCTCCTTTTTGTGTGTACATGATTAATTCAATTAACTCGACTATTAAAAGAAAGAACAACAACGTGAATAGCTTCATTTACGGCCATTAAATGAAGCATGAATAAAATATCAACCAAGGCGTTAAATGTAACTGTAAAATATAAAGTAACTTTAGCTCATGAATATATCACAGCCTGTAAGTGTTTGTTATTGTATGTCGGTGTTTGTGTATTTATGTGTGTGTATATGTGTATTATACTCACGTTGGTTGACAATTTAACCTTTATCAAATAAATAGGCCTACATACATACAATGATTCAATAGAATCAATATTCACAGAATAGAGACATTTACTTTAAAGTTTGGAATGAAAGACAAAAGAACAACCAAGCACAATTCAAGCGAGGCGTCAATCGAATTAGTGAAAAAAGAAGTGAATCAATTTTTAAGCATATAAGCTTAGAACTGACCTTTTACAAAACTGTATTGATTGTTTCAAACCTTGTATTACAAAATACTTTATTAGGACTCCGAACTTTAAAAAAATTTTCTTTTAAATTATGTATTCATTTTGGTTATATATTCACTAATATAAACACTAGAGTTTTTGCTGACCTCAACATACAATAAACACGAAACTCACAGTATCTCCTGAGACTAAGCCACCAGCAGACGACTATGTTAAATAAGGTCAAGGTCACAGTGTTCTACGTAATAACCAGACAGCGTACAGCCGTGTAAATCCTTTTAATCCAGAAACGTACATCTGCCATTGAATTCTAGCTCTCTCTCTCTCTCTCTTTCATTGTTTTCAGCCATAGAACTTGAACCATCTCCATTGGCCCAGGCATTCACGAGGAATCGTATAGAGCATAAAGACACTTTTGTGTGTGTTGTAAACTGTGTGCATTTGAATGTTTGATGTAAATAATTTCAAATTGTAATGAAGTTGCAGGATGAATTTATAAAACAGTATTCAATTTTTTTGTTATATTGCAATTAGCGCAGTGTATAGGCTTTATATAAAGATGTAGAAAATAACAAGAGATATTGTCTATTATTTAGATAAACTGCAACAGCACAAGAAAGTAAAGTTTAGAAAGAATAGGCCTACATATTTTTATAATAGTCTTTGTGTAGGAAACTCTTGTCTCACCTGTCTCTATTAAAGCTTTTTTTGTGGACACTGTATTACCTTACGCTCGTTAACGAAATTTTGATATCTCGTAACCCAGAGGTCTGCAACCTACGACACACGACTTGGCACGCAGAGCGATTTTCAAAGGCATGCGGGGGACCACCAAAAAGGCAATTCAAGTCGCTATACCAGAGAAGAGCAGTATGACTTTTAGACTATTGGCACCCGGAATGAATTACAAATGCTACTTTGGCACACTGTTATCAGAAGGTTGCCGACACATGTCGTTAACGATTGTAGCCACAACCCTGAGAAATACGTTACAAAATTTGCTAGATATTCTTTCATTTCTATGAGGAATACTGTTTTTGATGTGTTTTTGGTTGTTAGCAAGGCGATCAAGCCGTAGTGAACGGGCTTAAACCTTGGTTGCCCAGTTTATTGCACTTATTCTTTCCTTACTTATGATTGTCTTTAGGGAGCTACTTCTTCAATTCACTTGTTCATCATTATATTTTGCCATGGCACTAAACAATTTTCGACATGCGCACTACGTTTTAAAGCCACTGGGACCCCCTCCCCCCACCAGTCCATTAAGGGCTAACATCTTGACACACATCACGTCAGTTCACGTCCATCACCCAATCTACGCAAATAGCAAAAAATCAACCAATAAAAAGGAACGCTTTCTAAAAAGATGATATCCAAAAAGGCCCATAACCCGGAAACGTTCAATTGTCTTCCCCTGAACGTACAGAATCAAGTCTAATGATGGACTTGGGCACTCGCTTTTATTTCATCCCTAAAGCCCCAGTTCAAGTGAATTCGTTAAGTTCGAAACTAAAGTCGATCGCTTTCTGGAACGGCTCGTTCAATTAGAGAGTCGATACGATTTGAGAGTTTGACTATTTCGGACAACGTCAACAGTCTTCGGGATGTAGTCGTGACTAAATAGAAACTGTCTGGAATCGATTCTACCAAGTAGTCGATACCAGCGATGTAACAAGAAAAAAAAACAACAACCAGAAAAATCGTTCATCAAGAGCTAATCGATATAGATTTATTTAAACAACAAGAAAAGAAAACTGTGATTAATAATGGGTTTAACGTTGTCACGTATTTATTTTCGGAATCGGAAACCAATTAATTGCAGTAAATAGTAAATAAATAAAGTCCGTTCATTAATTCCAATCCAAGTCTCAAAGTAAAAAGAAGAAAAAAAACGGTGATAAATATATCAATTAACCAGTTTATTTGATTAATGACATTTTCTCTACTCGCTCAGTCCGTGCTTCAAGAGAGTATTTCATGTCCAGGTATCGTTGTCAGTCCTTTAGTTTACCTGGTATCGCATCTACCCACCTCCGCTTACCTTTCACTCAGCGGGAGGTAAACAATTCATTACCCGTGATGTAATCATTTAACTTACAGGCTGTGAAAAACGAAGGCATTTTATATCCCACTTAGGCCTAGACAAATATTTGCTCATTTTTACAATTAGCAGCCGCCATAATAAGTGGCATAAAAAAAAACAACTCTAATGAAAATTTCGTGTATTTTTTTAACCGATACATTTTCTTAACATTATGTGATTCATTGCAAAGAGCTATGACGTGTATGATTATGATTAGCTAGATTCATTCAGGCGGATAAAATAATTCAAGACATTAGGTTTTCATCGCGTTTTTATTTTCACTTTTTGCTGTTGATTTGTTTTTTCTTTTTCTTATTGCGGAGATCTCATGCTAAGATCAGTCATCCGATTAGAAGGTTTTCTCAACTTGTAGAGAATAAAAGCCACCAACCCCCCCTTTCCGGAAACAAATGTGTATCTGACGCCACGATCAATAATATTACTTTTAGTTACAAGAAAAGATTATACAAGGACCACATAGATTCTGTCGTATAGCGCCCGAATTGTTATTTCGAAGAACCTGGGATCGAATCTCGGTCAGGGATTGTCAACAACAATATGGTAACCCCTGATCTAAACCGGTCTTTAAGACTTCTGTAGTCCAAGAGTATTTCACTAAAGCATCCGTGTCATTTGTAGAATGGAAAGTCTGTTTAGACTCTCTAAATGAATGTACTTGAATTCAAAGGTACGCTGGCTTGATCTCCTGGTAGCTATTGAGAGTGAGCCTTTGTTTTCAGTTTCTAGCATGGATCCTTTCATGCCATGGCCGTTCTATTACTTTTAGTGGTGTCACAATCAGCGGTGCTTAGCTTGAGATCAACACTTCAGGCGTGTCACGCTAAACACTGGCACGTCTGGAACTCAGGATGGAGTCTCGGAATTTACTCTCTCACTAGCTAGAGATTTTGGATAATAAGAAAAACCTTTCATCTCCCATGGCAACGGCTGCGTTATATTAGCTGGTAGAAACGTTTTCTAATAGCATTATGCTTCACTCGGCTTCATGTATAAGGCACATATTTTAGATTCATTGTCAATGATTAGCCTTTTTTTCCTATATATTATATAAAATATATTACTACAATAAAGGACATGATGGCCAAGCACGTTCTGGGTTCGCATTCTGGTGAATGCTGGAATTTGTTCCCGGGTCCAATAGATGTCCCTGAGTTTACCCTGTTCTAAAGGGTTCCTGGCGTTAGTTGGCCCAAAGTAAAGGGCGCTGGACATTATGCTGGCCACACAATCCAATCGTATGCCGAGTCCCCAGAAACTACTTCACTGGCCCTATGGACAAATTTGGTCCGACGGCATAACATTTTTTTAAACCGGCTTTGTGCTAAATATTTCATAAAAATATTTTTGCCCCACCATTTTTGGAACTCACAAGAATTTAAGCGCACGTCCGTTAACCACTGTGTTGTGTATGGGACAGCGGGTTCCAATTGCCGATCTCTGTTTTGAATACAAGGTAAAATACATGTTGGTTTTTACCGTCTTACATGGACATTGCCCTTGAATCTTCCATAATGTGTATCTGAAATATCATAGTCATTAAAAGTGACGGCCAACAAAATAACTTTGTATTGACAATATAAACTTTTCTGTACTGTCGGCAACTGATGAACTACGCTACATTTGCTCCATAGGAAACTCTTACTAAAATTAATTATCATCAATAAAAACATATTGAGACCCATTGATAAAATTCAATCCAGTTCTGACGAGACTGACGCAAGAAAAACCATTGATGTTATAATATGCAATTTTGCAATGTCCCACTGGTTGAAAGGCGATTGAAATTACAGACTGACATATGATTAGCAAGTCAATGAATATATTTTAATACAGTTCAATAACTCCTACACACGCAATGTTATTATACACAAGTTGTTATTACTTTGTAAACATATATTATTTTTTTACTAAAAATGTTATATGAATTTATTGACCATGTAGAAAGAATGATTGTGCATAAACCAAGAAATTGGATAACCTTTTCTTTACAAAGAAACTATTTCTTGGCATGGTCATTAGTTTTTCTTTGGGCGTACACTCACACTTTTTTTTTAAAACCACTCTGATTTTACAGGGTCCCTGTAGCCACAGTTAGTGGTGGTTATCAATACAAAAACATATTCATTTTTGTCCAATGGGTTTTTGAAGCAGAGTTAAATAGTTAAATGCTTGGCCAGCGAAATTCCCAGAACTTCCCCAGAAAACTGTGACACGGCCAACGGACCTTTCAGTTGTTCCGAGGACATTGTCATTAAAGGCTACGTCAGACTTCTGTAGAAAGAATATACTTTTTTTTACGGATTGAACTAACAAAACATTTAAACAAATATTCGATAAAAAAAAATGATTGGTATGATATTGCATACTCATTTATGATCATACAACATATTTAAGTTATTTAGATACTTAAAAATAATATTTCGGTTAAATTTAGTTATATTGAAAAAGATATTATGTCATACAATTTAATTACAAAATTATAACAATGTTGAACTGAAAAAAATGAACACACCAAACTCTCCGGAAATTATAAACTCTTAAACATCAGATAAATGTCGCACGTTTTTATTCTTTTTTTATTAATTGATTTATTTTGTTGTCTAGAAATGACAAAAGTTACAACTGTTCTGGAATGGAAATTTTATTATCGTCACCATATTTCTAGATTTCAATCTTCTTCTACTATCTATCACTTTCACTGTACTGTGCCTCAGCTAGGCTATTTAGTTCAAATGGACTACTCCAGATGTAACAATGTTTTTTTATATCAATTTAACCCACAGTTTATAGGATGAAAATAAACAATAGCTTTTTATCTGTATTACAAGCATTTATTTAAATGAGTCTACACGAAATTAGAATTTAATGCTCCCACAAAATAGTGCTTTCAGTAAAAAAACAGCTGCTAAAACACTATCTTGGTGATTACTATACAGGTTCTCTATTGAATAGGAGCCCCAATATGGCTTTTTATACAAATGCCTAGTGCTGCATAGGATCTCACTTCATAGGCTCTCCATTAGAAATATTTTCCATTACGACAAAATGTGTCTTCAATTTTTAAGGCACCCACAGCATAAGACCTTCACAGCTAACTGCCTCAGCGGAAAAGGCTATCCACAACCAAGGCCCAGCACAACACAGAAACCTTTATGTTGAGCCTTTACTAACACACTTCTACTTACACACACCCTTCAATACATAAAGGTGCCTTAACAAAAGGTCTACATTACAGTAAGCTTCGACAAGAAATAGCCCTTTCTAGCCATTCCATTTACTCCTCAAAACAATTCTGGGAGCACCCCTCCTCAAAGTCCTAAAGAGTAAAAGTGCAGCCAGCGTATCTAGACCAGTAATTCATATTTCATCTGGATGATTCCCCCTGCGAATGTTCATGTCCCTTGCACCTGTATCAATCCATTACATTTCAATATTTAGTTTCTTTTCATAATCTCTCGACATTGAAACCTATTAAAAAAAAGTTACCCCCGGAACAATTTTCACTGATCATCATCTTTCTGCAATGCACAAATGGATGTTAAAATCATTAAAAAGAAAAAGAAAAGCATACTGTATTTTTGTCACCTGTAATGATAAATACACCTGGAGGTTTACTTTTTTGCTTTGAAGAAACAGCTATCTAGTGGTGTAAGCATGGAGTAAAAGCAGACAGATGGTGTCTTAAGCCCAATGCATGTTACGTCTAGCGTTTAACAACCCCCCTCCACCCCCACCCATCTGGTCTCACACAGTTATCTCCCCCGTTCCCCACTAGCTTGGCTGGAATAATTCTAACGCTTTGAGCACATCATGTTTAACAACCCTTATTATAAAAGTATCTGTTTTGGTCTAATTTTGGAATCATGATTAGCAAATTATTTCTTTAACTGTCTCACACATTCATATTAGTTTCTTAAAAAGTACATTTTTATTTATTCACATTTTTAAAAGGATACCTTAGGCCTACACTTTTTAAAGATCACTATTAAAATGTTATCTTGCTTGTTTAATTAATTTGTAAAAGTTTTTTTTAAGCTTCATATTTTGATTAATTGGCACTGTTCCTTATAATAATATTCATCTTCCTAAGAACACACCAAGTGAAGCTTTAATGGACAACCTTCGTTTGTACTTTGTATCTAAAAAATATATTTTTATTATTATTTTTTGTTCTATTGTCTTCAAAGGTTGCCATGGTAATAAATATATGCCGCTGCTAGACTACTGAACTGTTTTGCTTGTAACGTTGTTTTTTTTTTCGAATGGAACTTTCCAAAAAAGGTTTTAATTGCCTATACTTTAACTCTTTCAATAAGTAAAACCAAGCTGCCCCCTAATGTTCCAGCATACATTATGGCAAAACGTATAGAAAAAGTTAAAGTAGCTTGGCCTTCAAGGTGACATGTCATCAAATCAAATACCTGACATTTGTTGAAAAAGCAATAATTTCTAATGCTAAAAAAAACAAAAACATAAAATGATTCAGGTTAAAAATACATTCATCGTGGATGATTCTTCATAATGATTCTTCTTCTTCGTACTCAATATTATATAACGGAGGGGTTCAAACAACAAGGCCTATATCTATGATGAATTGCACGGTGATTTCCGGGTCTGTTTCTTTTCCATACAGTTTGGTGTTGGTTCAAGTTATTCAATAAACATATCGCATTGCCTTGGTTTTACCCAAGATCCAATTCTATTATAATTTATAACAAAAATAAAGATTTGAGATATAAAAGCGTTTTGAATGGTACAAAGTAGAACATTTGAAGAGACTTTATCTTAGTATTGGTTACTATGGTAACGGCGGCCATCTTAAAAAATATTTTATTTAACCAATGGAAGACTCGTACTTATTTCGAAATAGCCTCGGTTTGTACTTACCGTACTTGCTTTAATATATTATTATAATTAAAGTTGGGTAGATAATGTATGGGTCAAACAATCCCATAACAAGTAATAGTTACAGGACGCAGGCGCTTCACGTCCATCCACTCCCTTTTCAGCCGAAAGCAAAACAAAAGTTACAATAAAAGCGCATTTATATGGCTTTGGATGTATTCAAAGTGCACATTCTAGAAACGGAATGATTTACTTTTAAACGGCAGATTTCCATTCTCTACAAAAGAACATTAGTTTTCTTAATTATCAATTTAAATGCATGGTCTCCAGAGTTTGTTTTGCTTTTGTTAATGGTATTCTGGAGAAATACATCGGACAACAAAAATGTTTGGGCATACAGCCAGAATTGCATGAAACTTATCGTTTTAGAAATTCCGTTTTGCTTAATTAAGACTTATTTTTTATATCATTTATCGCGTGTGTTTAAATTAGATTTACACTTTTGAGTACTAGATCTCATTCCAAACTTAAAATATAAAATCATCTATGACTAAAGCTCACGTAGATCGCTATGGTCTGCAAGAAAAAGTGTACTTATGCCTTTTAATTCTAAACTTTTTCTGCTAGGTATAAACTTTTGATTTTAATTTGCTTTTCATGCTGAGAGGGCAGACACATCTTTAGACTTTAGACCAATGTGTCTTTCCGTCTTGCTAAGATATTATGTGTCTTGCGGTCTTGTTTAAATAGCACTTAAATAAGATGTGTTTCAGACGTATCTAGCTTTACTACCATCTACGGTTCAAGTGTTAATTCTCTACTGTATGAAGGTGGGGGAGGGGGGAGTTAAAGCCAATATCTTGCACCGCATGAGCCTTGCTTGAGTGTGACAGTTCATCAAGTACTTGTCAGCCCAACAAGTCCACCAACTAGGACAAGACAAAGGTCAGTAAGCTGTAACAATTATCACTTCACCCCGACACATAGATAAAGACATCATCAATTTTTCATCACCCATTACTACCATCACCCAAACAATTTATTATCAAATCGCATAGCTCTGGCTTATTTTTTAAAAACAAAAATCGTCTATGATGCAATGTCACTTCTTGCCTGGTGTAGACTTTGAACCATAGAATGCGAAAATATTCCAGAAGCTAAGGAGATAAAGTTGTCAAAGCTTTAAAAGATGTGCACATGATTACAAGCTGAGAAACGCTGTATGGACAATACCGACGTATTTGTGTTCTAGTCTATATGGACATTTCCATTTTCTGAAATAGTTTTTTCATCTATTATTAATATCCATTGCCTGTTTTACACTGGAAGGTAGTTAGTTCCAGTTGACTTTATATCAAGGTTGTGGTTTTTTTTTCTTAACTTACTTTCTATCATCCATCACCGGAAACATTATTAAAACTGCCTTTTTTTCTAAGAGGCCAAAAAAAACATTTTTCCTTTTTTCTTTAACCCAAGTCAGGAGTTTTGTTTGCAGACAGTTTCTTCTGGTTTATTATATTGTACAATTTTATAATTCTTTTATTTGAGCTTTGGCTCAATCTAATTAGAGTGGTCATAGTTATCATTTATCAATACAACAGTAAGAATATAGCTAAACTAAAGCAAAAACACACACGTTTTCTTATATAATTTATTACTAAAACATTACCTTGTCATTTAGTGATGTTCTTATGTGGTAAATTATTGCAGTACAAGCATGTTAATCTCCACGACTAATGAAGCAACACAAGCTAATCACGTGATTTCAGGTATAATCAGCATATATTGATCTGGCCTTTGATTCTCTTTGGCACTAATCACAACCACACGTTTCTCTTGATAACTTTAGCCAGCCAGCGATTGTTTTTGGCATTCTTTTTTTCAACATCTCTCTTTCTCTCGCAAACTGCTCATTTTCTCCTTTCTGTTTCTTTTATCTCTTATTGCTCTCTATTTTCTATCCCTCTTTCTCTTCTCGAACTTTTCCGTCCCTGTCTTCTTCTCTTCTCTCTCGCTCTCCTCTCCCGCCTGTTTCTATCCTCTCTCTTCTCTCTCGCTCTTCTCTCCCGCCTGTTTCTATCCTCTCTCTTCTCTCTCTCTCTTTTCTCTTTCTATTTTGTCTCTCATCTTTGCCAAATTATTGACACTTTCTCGTCTCTTTTTTCTTCTTCTATGTCTATTCGTTTAATTATCATATCTTTCTTTCATTCATTGTAATTTTACGACTATTTCTCAAACGTCCTGTCTAACTGTCCCTGTCCATGGCCCTGTCCACATCCCTGTCAATCCCATAGCACCTGTTTTTTCTGTCTTTCAGAGTGCCATACTATCCTTGTCTATTCCTAACTATGTCATACTACATGTTATACTTTCACAAACCTAACAATACTTGAACGATTTCTCTTCTTTACATTTCTGTTCGACACTTTATTGAATGACCGGTGTATGCTTTTAAAAAGTTTAATTAGCAATTAATCATTGAACAAGAAAACCGTAAAAACTAAGTTTTTATTATACTCCCTTTATTTGCAAACTAAGTTAACCATCATGTAATTAAATAATTGATTGACTACTGCAAATGAAACGTACAGAAAAAATATCTGTGTCGCAAATCTCAAAAATATCTCCTTACTCCGTATGAATTGTTCTAAAAATAATCTTAGCGCATAATTTTTTTTTCTAGCTTTGCGCCGAAAAACTATAAAAAGTTGCACAGGCATTTTTAACGCGATATTAAAATATTACTTATACTTTTCTTTTAAGAAATGAATATTGTCATAAGTGTAGTATTATTAAGTTGTTTTAACTGAAAATTTGATAGGATGTATTGTTAGGCGCCACAAATCTGCCGTCCAAATTTCAGCTCGATCGGACCACGGGAAGTGAAAATGTTTTCCAATTTTTTCTTCATAAAACACAAAAAGTAGCATTTTTAGCTTTAAAATGACACAACTATAAGAAATAGTGGAAAATGAGATAATTATTATATGAATGAAATATGTATATGTACATTTTAAACATTACATTTACTACTCACTCTGTATGATTACTATGTATCAATTCCATGTAACTGTACTGAATAACATCTCTACCGTATTAAAAATACATTATAAATATTCCTAGATATCTCAGGTTGGCTGAGATTCAATTGTAATAAATTTTATGTAGGTGATGGAATTAAATCTTCACTACCAAATTAAATTTTCAGAAAATGACCATTGATGTGATAGTTTAGCAATGAAATTTTGTATTTGCTATAAGGAAAATAAAAGATAATAATTTACCAATTTTCTTGTCCATGGTCTTGCTACGGTGCTAAATAAATAGTTTTATAACAAAATGAATAATAACTATAGTAGAGCAAATTGACTTTCAGGCTGATGGCACGCGGAGTGATTTAAAATTCTTAGTTTGGCACATTCTTCGATCTAGGGGAAACTTTTAAAAAAATGGTGCACATTATAAAAAGATTTTGATAAAATGAAATTATCAATTTTATTACTTCACTTGCTTTACTTAACTTTAATTTGAAGAAGTAATATTAGCGTAAAATCTGTATATATAGATTTGTCTCTCTTTCTCTCTCTCTCTCTCTCTCTCTCTCTCTCTATTATATATATATATATATATATATATATAAATATATATATATATATTTATATGTGTGTGTGTGTGACCTTACTGCCTCATATTTTACCTTCGCAATTTTCCTTAGCTCATGTAGCTAAGCAAAAATCAGCACGAACAACTCTAACTTCATCAATGCGTGCGTACATAGATTTTGGTGCAGAAAGTACTATAATGGATTTTTCCGAAGCTTTCCGAATGCAAAAGAAAAGGCATACTAGAAAGTCATAGAGATTTCGAGAAAGCATAATTGTGTAATAAATAAATATATACACAAATACTCTCGACACCAAATCAAATGTAAATAAACAACGCTTCCTGAACTAGTGAGACAATCTTAACTACAATATAGAAACTATTATTAGATGTTATACACACATAACAGTATATATATATATATATATATATATATATATATATATATATATATATATATATATATATATATATATATATATATATATATGTATATAGACCTATGTAGTGATATAAATATATATTAATATAGACATAAAGCTAGATAAAATATGAAACTTGTTTTTTTTCCTTCTGAGACATTCATTAAAAGCATAGACTAACACACTCACATATAAAGCTGAGTACAGAGACTGTCCCTCAGGGAGAAGCCAGCAGAAACAAGGAGGAAACAGTTGAACGGATTGCGAAAGAATGGGCTAGACAGACATCTGAACAGAGATGGATAAACTAAAGATGAATAGTCACTAGAAAACCAATTGGCCACAGAAGTCTGAGATAGATAGACTATAGATGTACAGATTGGGAAAAGATGGATTTAATGAAGTGGGCTTAAGTCAATAGGAAATAAAATGGATGGGTCAAATAGAGATGTTCTATTTAGACTTCTACTATTACACTATATTATCATATACATTTAATATTGTCAGGGCCGGCTCGTCCATATAGGCAAGCTAGGCGGCCGCCAAAGGCGCAAAATTTCGGATAGCACATAAATGGTAAGGGTATTTTATTTAAGTTGTCTTAGGAAATAGGAAAGTATGCCCTAATACTACTCAGTTTCTCTCCGCCGAAGGCACTTTAACGAGAGCGCAGAATTTGTTTTCGCTCAGGGCGTCAAAAACCCTGAGAGCCGGTCCTGAATATTTTTATGCTTATTCAATGACCTAGAGATTTTAGACAGTTTTAAATAGTAAAACAAAATTAATCAAGTTATAAAGCTAACCTGTTAAAGTAGAAAGTTATACATTTCAAAGAAGATAGTTTGAAAAATAAAACCTGCTATGTAAATAAGGAAAAAATGTTGAAGTAATAGGACTCATAATTTGAATTAGCAGTCTGTGTTTAAAATATAACAATAAATAATACAGGACATTTAAATAGAAAGTACACTTTTAACACAAACTTACACAAAAAATTAAACACTGAAGGAAAGGTTTATTAAACAGATAAACATTTGCATGTATTACTTTATTTACTAAAACGTGGGAGTAACATACAGGCGAACAAGTCAATCTTGGCGAAACTGATACATTGATAGTCCTGCTATCTCTCTCTCTCATTCTTTCTTTCTTTCATACTTTCTTTCTCTGTCCTTTTTGCATTTTATTTTTCCTTAAATCTTTAATTCTTTTTATTTCCATTAAAAAAAAGTATATCTTCATTTTTTTTTAAAATCCTACTTTACCAATTACTTTAATAAAGAATATATGGTAATAAACATCCTACTTTACCAATAACTTTAATAAAGAATATATGGTAATAAACATCCTACTTTACCAATAACTTTAATAAAGAATAGGCCTATATGGTAATAAACATCCCCATCTTCATCTCTCAGATACTCTCACACCCATCATCTTAAGGAATACTTTCAACTCTGGTTTTAATAAATGTGAACAAAAATTCCAGTTGTATTTTTTTAAATAAGCTATCATTGAATGTGACAATTTCAGGGGTTTGCAACCTAAGGCACGCGTGCCAGACTTTGCACAAAGAGCGATTTTCAAAAGCACTCCAAAAGACCTCCAAAAAGAAGATATTCTCAATGCAAGTAAAAAAAACGTGCGTCAGAATAATTAAATGTATGACGTAATGAAAATCACATTGAAGGTTGACAGAAAATAATTTGTGCGTAGATCTCATTAATTCTCTTCTACAAGAAAGTGATACTGAATATAGTGAGTATAGATATCTGCTGTTGCATACAGTGTTTGCTGGCTTAGTTGATGTAAAGTCTTGAATAGATTCCTTTCTTGACTGGAAGCAACTAAGATGTTTCTGGCTAATACAAACACTTTCCGGAATTTAATGATGAAATCTTTCTGTTTAAGCGGGAGTTTCTTAATGACTTAGCAACGCATTTTACTGAGTTAAACCATTACAAGGACAGAGGAAAACTGCAATTGAATTTTTTGTCCACTGGAATGGATTTACGTTGAAACTGGAGATATCTGGTATAAAAATAATTTTGAAACATTAAAATACTATCCCAATTTAAGACGTATTCAGATATGCAATAAAGACAGATGAGCTTTTCAGAAGTACATTGATGCACTCAAGGCAAGAATTCTCTAATTCATAGTTTATATCTCATCATGTCTGTCTTGCTTGATCTTACCACTACCTAATACGATCTGGATATTCTTTTTAGTGGAGGGATATTGAAGATTTTAAAATGCAGCAAGTTGACTTTAAAGCCATTTAAATATTGAAGAGCAAAATTTTCCGATCTCCAGGAAGCTGCTTGAGAAGGTCATCTGCTTTTCTCAACTAGTTGGGCTTTGCTCTACTTTCAGCGCTTAAGAACAGATTTGATCTCAGATGAAAACATACAATTGACCACTCAGAAGTGACAAATGTGTAGGCCTACCTAGCATTGAAGAGTTGGCAGAGATTGTTACAGACTAATTACATTCAATTTTATGCTCAACTTTTTAAATTAAGCTTAAATATGATTAAATCGAGAGCGTTAATTGGTTTGTGTATTTTAATTAATATAACAAGCTTAAATATCAACATTATATTACACAATTGTTGTAAAAATGTATGTATAAACATAGCCTATTCTTAAATCTAATCAAACATAGCAACTAAAGTTTATTTACAACTGTTTTTAGTAATATAATTCAATATTTCTAATTACACCTTGAAATGAATAGCATAATACTGGATTCGGAAAAACAAATAATACGTAATTAATAATATTAGTGATAATACAAAACATACGGTAACTTGTTTCACATAATTATAATCAAATTTGGAAACTTAAATTAATATAAGGGAGAAAATTAACCAGTTTTCTTTGCGTTAGCATTTCCAAAATGGTTCTTATTTTTCCTCTATTAAAATAATAATTGGCAATCGACATTATATCATTATATAATATAGAAAATACGCATGTTGTCAGATGAGGAATAAGCAATGTGTGCATGTCATTATTATGTACGAGATTGCTCTGTGGTATGAAAGGGAAGTGTAGAGAGTATGAAAGTGATATAGCAACGCTGAATTCTAAATATACTTGAGTTGAGATTCTATGACTGGACATGAACAAGTTGTACATGATATCAGTCTTCGTTCAAGTTGAAGTGTAATACGACCAGTACCAGTTCTAAACAGAATGTATTGTTGTGATGGCATATTGCAAATGTTATAGTGACTAAGGATTAAAGAAGCTACGTATTGTACCAAGTAGCCTTCGTTGAGTGCCTTCATGAATTATCCGTGTGTCTTAGTCCTTTGACATCAATCAAAATAATTAAATGTGTATTAATTGTTGCTGGCTTAAAATATATAACTTTATAATGATCGATATATTAAAAATATCTGGAAATTATATAAACTAAGCATGTATACATACTACTCAGGCTTAACAAATCAATAATTTTTCGAATGATCATTGCCGTGGGTAGCTGTTGATCATATGTGACTCCAGTATAAGTATAGTTGAAATAACAAATATCTATTGAATAGTCTAGTGGGTACTAGAACATAATCTTGACGACTTATTTAATGTTTTAGGATTTTACAGGTGTCTGAAGATGATTTTTGTACATCGATATCGATAAAGATCATCCTTATGTCTTTGTCATGGTCGCTTGTGTGTCCGGAGGTGAATGATAAGGCCAATTCCGGCCCGAAAGTGTCTGTTGCATTGGGGCACGGATGCGTGCTTTGATGGACGGATGTGAGCGGACCTGATGACGTAGGATTTTTTTTTTAGTTGTCGCTTTTCTGTTGCGACTTTTAGTCTTTTTTCTTCATGGGCTGTTCCTCCAGTAAAAGGTTTGTCATATAATATCTGCTTTGGTAATGTTCCTTCTGGCATGCGCACAGCACGACCTACCCATCGGAACTGGGCTTTTCCTATCTTGGTGTAGATGCTTGACCATCAGCTTCCATAGGCAGCTCAGACGGAAATGGTTCAGTTTCCTGGCGTGACGGTGATAGACAGCACAAGTTTCACATACATAGAGGCGGATTGGGAGAACGACCGCTGCAAACACTTTTAGATTGGTTGAGAGCGTGATGCCCCTCCGATTCCATACATTGGACCGGAGTCTTCCTATGATGCGCTGGCTCTGGCTATTCTGTTGTTGACTTCCTCGTCTATATGGACAGCCTGGGAGAAATAACTCCCAAGGTCTGTGAACCAATTTACATTGTTCAGCTTTTGGCCATTTACAGTGATGAAGAATTCTGTGTGGTCACATCTAGGAGCAGGCTGGTCTTGGTGGAGAAAGTCAGACCAAAAATTGTGCATGCCGTTGAGAACAGGTGCAAACTACGTTGCATGTTTGCCTCCATGGAGGCTATCCGGGCTCAGTCATCTGCGAACAAAAAGTCCCGAATTGTCTAAATGCGAGTCTAAAATTTACGCCGTTTGTTACTTGGAAGTGTACTAAATAGCTGCCCTGATCTTGGACTCTCGCAAGCATGCCGTCGTGGAGTTGTTTGAACATTTCAATGAAGATGTTTGGGCATCCGAATTCGGCCATGATTCTCCAGAGACCAAGTATCCTGACGGTGTCAAGTCAACAAATGTGGTGTAGAGGTTAGGGCCCTATGTCTCTCTGCCCCTATCTCTTCTCTCTTTCTCTTTCTGTCTGTCTGTCTGTCTCTTTCTCTCTCCCTCTCTGTAGTGTCATGTATATTGTTTTTCCAAGAATTGGAACACGCAATGTTTATTCCTCTCTCTCTCTCTTTTCTTACTATACACAATATTAGGACGTTTAGTAGGAAAACAAAAGGTTCTAGGTAATGTTGGGATTCTGTGTTGATCTCAAATTCTCAGAGTCTGGGAACGACTCATTATTTAATAGGGGAAGTTCCTATCGTTTTTGTTATGAGTTTTGTAATGATACCATGATTTTCACCCCTACTGGTAATGGGTCTATCCCTTGCACCACTCGGATAGTATTTAATGATTTGTTTTGTCTGAAAGACAGAGAGTTTCAAATATGTTCCTTTGAGAACGTTTGTGTTTGCACTATTTTATTCTAACTGTACATAATAGATATATTGTATATATTGAACATACCACCTGAAATAAACTATCAACAACAGTTACACTGAAGCTTCCTTGTCAAATTACTATCCTATTGTGTTGAATACATTACTATAAGATTTATCTACTACCATAATGTACAAGAAAGGAAATGTTGGAATACAAATACTGAATTTGTGCCCAGGACTATAAGAAGAGTTCGTGTAATACTGAAACATAAATACTAATAATTAAAGTCTCCCCTAGGACTAACGAGAATTATCAGCAAGATCTACACAGCTCTGGCCACAAGGGGATTGTGGACGTAACAAAATTTGGTGGTCTCGCCCGGTATATTTGAGTTCTACTTTTCCTGACCTAGGATTGACAAGATTTGGTGGTCTCGTTCGGTAGATTTGAGTTCTACTTTTCTTGATCTAGGATTAGAAAAAATTTGTTGATCTCGTCTGGAAAATTTGAGTTATATTTTTCCTGACCTATAAATATTTTGTGACATTAGTAGTACTGAGAGCGGCATATTTGTGTTTCGTTTTCTAGGACTGTGAAACTATTCTTTTTAAAAAAGAGGAGAGAACTGGTTTGCGTTTTTATTCCTTGGGAAGTGTGAAGATTCCACGAAGTGTTTAATATTATATTGTGCAAATTTCTGGACAAATCGTAAGTTGGAACTTTATATTTTATTATACAATATATACTCTACTATAACAAATATTTCGAACGCTATACTATGGCTTCGAATATATCAAGTGAGGAACTTAATGCCATGTCATTTGCTGAACTAAAAGAATTAGCTGAGTCCTTTGGGATTGAGGCAGGACAGGCAAGACCTAATCGTAATCGTTTGACCAAAGAAATTATGACATGTTTGAACGGGCAGAATGCCATGAACACTGGTAGTGTAGTTGAAGTGGGACAGAACGATATCAATGAAGGTTATGTAACTCCCAGTGGGGGTGAGGTAATTGCCCACGGAGACGAGGTAAGAAATATGTCATCTAGATCATCAAACAATGATGAAGATGAAGGGTTGAGTGAAAACCTAAAATTCCAATTAGCTATGAAGAGAATGGAATTGGAAAGAATTAGGATTGAAAGCAGAGAAAGGATAGAGATGGCACGCATGAACAGACCTGACCATCGTAGGGACAGCAATGGTATGGATATTAGCGCAATGAAGCAACACTTGCCTATATTCAGAGAAGAAGATGTTCAAGATTTCTTTTTGCTTTTTGAGAGGATAGCTGTAGATTATCAGTTCCCTGATGATAAGATGGCTTTATTGTTAAGGTCAACTCTCAACAAAGGAAAAGCATTGGACGTAGTGTTGAGTTTAACACCCGAGGAAATAAATGACTATGAAGTAATCAAAGATAGGGTGCTAAAAAGTTATTCCCTGACACCAGAAAAATATAGAAAGCTATTTAGAGACAGAAAGAAGGCATATGATCAAACTCATGTAGACTTTTTGAGACAAAAGGAGAAAATGTTAGAACAGTGGCTAAGGTCACAGAATGTAAGTGAGTTTGATAAACTCAAGAACCTAATATTGTTTGAGGAATTCAATGATTGTATTCGAGTGGATATTAAAACCCACATCTCAGACCGAGGGGTTGAAGATGTGCATGAAGCTGCTAGATTGGCAGATAACTATGCCATAATTCACGCCAGCATAAAGCCATATTATGCTGACAAACCCAAAGTGCACAAACCAGAGTCCAAAGAGGCTAGTAAACCAAAAGAGACTAGTGAAAACAATAATAAGAACAGTGGTGTAAATAATAATAGTAACTTAGTTCATTTCAGGAAGCAGACAGATGTAAATAAAGCAAAGGTGGTATGTTTCAATTGCAAGAAAGAGGGCCACATGAAGAAAGATTGTTGGATCCTTACCAAGAAGCAAGGTGCTATTCTACACTGTGCCAGAGTGCAGAAAGATAGCAAGCAGGCAGAAGAAGTGTGCAACACAGGGTCAAGAAACTCAAAAGAAATGCGGCCGGCATCGCCCATAGTTGTGGAGTCGATGGTTTTTGAGAACAGTCTATCTAAGGTAAAAGAGAATAGCTGTACTCAATCTATTATGCTTTCAGAAGGCCGTGAGGAACAGATGGTTCCTGAAGTCCCGGAAGAGGACGACCTATCCGATTTTCGACCCTTTGTCTACGAGGGGACAGTGTCGACAGAAGTCGATGTACTCAGCAAGAAGAAAATACAGATATTACGTGACACGGGTTCTGCTGTCAGCGTGATCCTGGAGGGCAGTGTGCCGTTAACAGATGCCACCAGTACCGGTGAGTCTGTTGTGCTGAGAGGTGCTAGTATGGAGGCTGTGGAAGCTCCACTGCACAGAATAAAACTCGAGTCGGATATTTTTACAGGTAACATCGTAGTGGGAGTGTGGCGCGCACTACCCGTCAAAGGCGTTTCCATGATATTAGGAAATGACATTATGGGCGGCAGAGTCACTGTCGAGCCCATGGTTAAAGTGTTGGAGACAAAGATGGCGGAGGACAAAAACCTACGTCCTGCCAATGAACGCCCAACATGTGCACTGACAAGAGCAATGCAGAAAAAGAAGTCGGTAAAGACTCCTGCTACGCCGTGTAGTGCAACGAAAGATGTGTTTGTCTGTTCTGAAGACACACATGCGAATGAAACAGTGATAACAGAAACACCTGACATCGATTTAAGTGCTACGTTCTTTGCTGAACTAACAACTGGTGATGCAACAGAGAACGATAACATTTTGTCACCAAAGCAGAAATTGGTGAAAGAACAATTGAATGACGAAGTAATAATGCAACTCAGAATGAAAGCTGTTGATGAAAAGACTGCAGATGCAATGGCGGAATGTTTCTACATGAAAGATGAAGTGTTGATGAGAAAGTCGAAACCGCTCAACTCAGGTACAAACCAGTGGGACAGTATTCACCAGATTGTAATACCTAAGTGCTATCGTCAAGATATACTGCGTATGGCGCATGATCTTCCTTTCGCTGGTCACATGGGAGTCCGAAAAACGCACCACCGTATCCTCCCTTACTTCTACTGGCCAGGACTGAGAAGAGATGTCGAACAATACTGCAAGACTTGCCACGTATGCCAAATGGTAGGACGTCCTAACCAACGAATTCCTGTCGCTCCACTCCAGCCGATACCAGCGTTCGACGAACCATTCAGTCATATACTCATTGATTGCGTGGGCCCGTTGCCGAAAACAAAAGCCGGTTTTCAATACCTGCTCACAGTCATGTGTTCATCCACTCGCTTCCCGGAAGCCATTCCGTTGCGGAACATAACAACAGTGAAGGTGGTAGACGCCCTGACAAATTTCTTCACACGTTATGGCCTACCGAAGACAGTACAGTCCGACCAGGGGACTAACTTTACTTCGAACATTTTCAAACAAGTCATGGAACAATTAGGGATAAGCCATAGGCTATCAAGTGCCTATCATCCTGAGAGCCAGGGAGCTCTGGAAAGGTTTCATCAGACATTAAAATCGATGCTTAAAAAGTACTGTTATGAAAACGAGAAAGACTGGGATAAGGGTGTGCCTTATGTACTGTTCGCTGCAAGGGAGGCCACTCAGGAATCCCTGGGGTTTAGCCCATTCGAACTTGTGTATGGACACTCAGTCAGAGGTCCGTTGAAACTTCTACATGAAACTTGGCTAACGGACAGTAAACCGATTGGAGTTTTGTCATATGTAGATAAATTTAAAAATAGGCTTTATCATGCTTTTAACCATGTGAAGATTCATTTTCCACAGATGCAGGAGCGTATGAGACAGAACTATGACCGTAAAGCTACAGCTAGAACTTTTGCACCAGGGGACAAAGTTCTTGTGTTTCTACCTTTGCAAAATCAGCCTTTAAGTGCAAAGTTTAGTGGACCCTATGAGATAGAGTCAAAGCTTGGCGAGGTCAATTATTTGATAAAGACTCCTGACCGGAGACAAAAACAGAGGGTATGCCATATTAATTTACTTAAGCCCTATGTTTCCAGGGAAAAGAGTAAACCACGGGAGGTCCCCATGATTTCATTAGCTAGAGTCCCGACGGATTTATCTAGGATAGAATATAAGTTTGCAGAAAGTAAACTTAATAATACAGATGCCCTTAAGAGTTTAGATACAAGGCTAGAACATCTTCCGGTAGAAGATAAGGAGAAGATTATTGAGCTGGTACATGAAAATAAGTCAATGTTTACAAATGTTCCCAGTAGGACACATGTCATAGAGCACGATGTAATGTTAACCGAGAATGCCAGGTCTATTAAACAGCATCCATTTGACCCCATCAGACCTGAGCATATTAAATTAGATGTAAAGTATATGTTAGAAGATGACATAGGAGAAAAATGTGATAGCAAATGGTCTACACCCTGTGTGATGGTACCAAAAGCCGACCACACACTGCAGTTTTATAGAGACCTTGGGAAATTAAGTAATTTGACAAAGACCGACTGGTATCCCATTCCCCGTATCATCGACAAGATAGAGACAAGGTCATAGCTGATACTCTATCTCGGGTGCTGCATGATTGACTGAATAACCCCATACTTCTTTTTCAGATCATCTCACTTATTCATTAAGAATGTGTCATGATAACCTATCATTCGTTTGAATTTTGATTATGGAATACCTATAGAATACTTGTATCATACAGAAGTCAAGTCTTTTGAAAGTATTAATAATTCTTATAATCATGTATAATATTGATGTTCTGATATATTTTAAATTCATTTGATTATGGAAAAGAAATTCCATTTAAATGTTGATGCATGATGCAATAAATATATAATATGCACGTATTTACTTGATATGGATGGATAAAAGTAATTGTCATCACATGCAATTAAGTTGGAAAACTTTGAGCTAGTTGATTTATTATCTTGTTTTATTTTAGTTAATGAATGGAACTAACTAATAATATGTACAATTTTCATCTTAGAAAGAGATGTAATATCAATTGGTATAAATTAATAGATAATATTGGAAATCTATTGCCAAATTGTTATATCATGGTAATAGAATAGGAAAAACTAGTGGATATTCACTATGTTGTATATAGGTTGTTATATATTCCATATATCCGGGAATGGAGGGAAACAAAGGTACCTAAAGGTGGGCACTCATTCAACCCTGAACAATCTTTTATATTAAACTTTTAAATTTGCCAAAAACGCATAATAGTGGGTTACATTTTAATATTTAGATTACTGTAGTAATCGTAACTAGAGTGTATTTTCTCCTCATATTTGAGAAAAGGGGAAGTATCATCATCTTAGGTATGAACCCTGTTAATGTCAAGTTGACACTGTAATTTAAAGGGGAAGTAACCTATAGTTTGATTCGAGTTACCTATTACTTATCTTTTGGTTTGTATATTAGAAGTAAACTGTTGAAAATTGACAGAGTTTGAGCAATGTTATATTTGTTTAAATAGATTAAGACTTTTTGCAAATTTTTGGTGGAAATCCACACAACTGTACATAGTTAAAATAAGAATGACTAGAATATTTTTGAATTATTTGTACTTGTTGAGACATTAGTTAATATTAATATTAACGGGGAAATATTTGTCCATCACGTTATAATCACAATTACCATTGGGTAGTGACACTTTTTATAATTTAGTTGTGCCAGTGAGCCATGTTTGCTTAAATTGTCTTATAATCTTCCATTGATTGATGGTTGTTAAAACGATAGTGTTAAGTACGAAAAATGTACCATGTTGAGTATTACTTGGGTAATTATGGTACATTATTTCTTTCATTGGGTGGGGGCGTGTCATGTATATTGTTTTTCCAAGAATTGGAACACGCAATGTTTATTCCTCTCTCTCTCTCTCTTTTCTTACTATACACAATATTAGGACGTTTAGTAGGAAAACAAAAGGTTCTAGGTAATGTTGGGATTCTGTGTTGATCTCAAATTCTCAGAGTCTGGGAACGACTCATTATTTAATAGGGGAAGTTCCTATCGTTTTTGTTATGAGTTTTGTAATGATACCATGATTTTCACCCCTACTGGTAATGGGTCTATCCCTTGCACCACTCGGATAGTATTTAATGATTTGTTTTGTCTGAAAGACAGAGAGTTTCAAAATATGTTCCTTTGAGAACGTTTGTGTTTGCACTATTTTATTCTAACTGTACATAATAGATATATTGTATATATTGAACATACCACCTGAAATAAACTATCAACAACAGTTACACTGAAGCTTCCTTGTCAAATTACTATCCTATTGTGTTGTACACATTACTATAAGATTTATCTACTACCATAATATACAAGAAAGGAAATGTTGGAATACAAATACTGAATTTGTGCCCAGGACTATAAGAAGAGTTCGTGTAATACTGAAACATAAATACTAATAATTAAAGTCTCCCCTAGGACTAACGAGAATTATCAGCAAGATCTACACAGCTCTGGCCACAAGGGGATTGTGGACGTAACAGTAGATATATAGTCTCGTCGACTTACTTTATCGGGTATAAATGTACGTTACGCGTCAGAATAACGGTCAATCGTCTTCAAATACGCTTTTGGGCCAAGCAAGCATACGCTTATTAAAAATTACAGGTTCCCAGAGATGCTTTAAGCATTCCTCACGTTTAGGCGCGGCTTACATTTCCTTATAAAAATAATTAAGGCACGATGAACAATTTAAAAATTTATCTTAAGCACAGTTTTATCAAGCGTTGCATATTTCTGGTTTACACCATATAGGCTTGGTATGCACTGGGATAATCCCGAATAACATCGTTGTAAGTTATGAATAATACTTTACTTTTAGATAGCTGTAGTTTCAAACTAGCAAAAGTATATACGCCTCATTGACTTCTAACGGTACTCATGTGAACGCTGAACGCAAACAAGCACATATAAATACCAGTGATTATAATGATGCTCGAAACATTTTTGCATTTCAAAAACTTGAATATGCTATCGACGAAGTGGTCAAGTGGAACCTGATGCAGAGCTAATGTAGATCACGTGAAAGTAAAAGTCAAGTATCGGTAATAGGCCTTGTCAATCTATATGGCTAGTCAATCAGCGTTCAATGGGATTGTGTGGCTGGCACTTTGGGCCTCTACTTTTCCCAACGGACACAAGAGTATCAATATGTTACGACATCACGGGTCATCTGTTGTTTGTCTAGCTTCTTGTTCACTATAATAATAACTCAAGCCACTCGATGTATATTTGAAAGCACAATTTAATTCTTCAACTTATGTGAACACAAACTTCACAAGTAGCTATGCAGAAATCAACAACAAGATAAACCGCGTTAATACGCTTGTATAGATTTTTGTGCAGAGAGTATTATAAATGGTTTTCTGAACGCCATAGAAAATGTCTACTAGAAAGTCGAAGAAACTACGAGAAGGCATAATTGTATTACGTCATAATAAATCAATTTTCTCTTACTCTCTAAACCACCTTTCCCCTCTCTCTAATATCTCATAAATGAAGTATAATGTTTGTTTCTCTAAATGGCAGGAGTCAATGACATAAAAGCTAAACTTCTCAAGAAATTGCCAGTTTTGGAAATAAAATAGAGAGAACTTCCCATTACTCAAAATCTTCCAGAAGACAGAAACACCTGCTGCAGCACTGAGAATAGCCTAATCGTGCGGCCGACCGGCGATCTAATCTACCCATGTTGATTAACAAAAGAAGATCACAAATGTCTTATGACATCATGCAACTCTGACAAATGTATATCACACATGATTGAAATTACAAAATTACAAAATTTCTGGTAGTCTGTAACATTTGAAAAGCAGGGAGACTTTAATGTAATCATTCAAGACCATACATAGTTTCTCTACTTTACGCTGCCCTGCAAATGACCTTATTCTGGCTTACTTGGTATTTTCTAAGACAAATTAATCTTCTTGTTTTGTAAACAATGAGACTATTTAATAATACTTTGGTAATATAAAAAATAAAAATGTATTCCAAGACTCAGTAATTTGTCACCTTTGACCAGACACATGACACATGTTAATTATAGTTACAGTATAGGCATAAAATACCTATATGGCACACCACGTCGTATCAACGGGGAGAAAACGTGATTTCAACGTGTTTTCGTGGTTTCCCCGTTTCGTCCCCGTCGAGACGACGAGGTGTGCCCGCTGGGCAGATAGGTTTTATTCAAACGCAATCTACCAGGTCATAGGTCAGAATACTCTAGCAATAGTGGATTTTAAAGAAAAAAACAACATAATGTATGTATACCAAGAGTTTGCTAAACATCAAACGGTGTACTTTCATATAGGGCGTTTGCAATCACGTGACAAAAAGCACGTGATTTGTGTTTACTTTCTGTAATGTTGTACAAGTAATAATGGCCGCTGTATTAATAGTTTCATATAGGCTCGAGCTTTTTTTAAATGATGTGTTGTGTTTTAAGTCTTATTAAGATTTAAGATGTATTATGTATGTTAAATAAAATAGGATATTTTATTATTATCATAGACATAGATCATAGACGATGTGAGCCTATTAGTGACTTGACTAGATAGCCTATTCACCAAAACTATCACTTGACATCGTAGCCTAGCCTACGAAACATTAAAAGTGTAGGCCTATAAAGTGAAATTGAAAGTTTAAATAGGTCTAGCCGGCACTAGCCTAATCACATTAATCAATTAATCTACAGTACTACTATTTACCTCCTTATTTTTGAGTAGGATAGCCAATATTCAGATGTGAATTTTGCATGATAAAGAAGTACTTCACTTTCACCACGTTACATTTGTACCTCAAGTGGGTTTTTATATTTACACAAATACGTCACTAAAAATAGAGTAAAAACCTAAGCCACGCCCACTGAGAACGCTCTATAGTGTATCTTCGTTATAGTAGAAAAACCTTAAGCATTTCTTTCCCTTCTCCTTACGTATTAGTGACTTTAAAGTAGAAATTCACCCTTAACCCTTAGGCTTTCCAAAAAAGTCGAGAAACTAATGAATATAATATGTTCTGACATCTGATGACATCAGCCGTAATCAACTTAAAAGGATGAAATCGCCGAAAGAAAGAATTTCTCTGAAAAAACTTTCAAACGAAGGTAATTTGCTTTGGTTAACATTCTGTAGTATCACTGTAGAAGTATAGTGTCCTCTTTTATCCACTCACAGGCAGGACAAAACAACCACATAAAAAAAATATATATCCAATTTGGCCAGACCTGACACCATCTTGTCCAGCCTAATCTAAATTGCCAGTCAGAGAGAGAGAGAGAGAGAAAATATTTCTTTCTTATACATATGGAACAGTGAAGGTTTTTTCACGTTGACCCAGATTTCTGGCCCTCGACATCCCTTCGATTAGTTCTGAGGCCAACGTAATTATCCAAAAGCGTGAAGGTTGCACTATTTATTATTCACTACCTTCTCTATCCGTCACTTACTGCCACCACTAAGTACACGAGATTCGCGACCGGCGAGAGAGAGAGAGAGCGAGAGATAAAGAGAGAGAGAGGGAGAGAGAGAGAGAAGGTTTTATTTCACTGATTAATTCGGTCCATGTCGGATTGTGATGGTAGTCACTGTACCCAGTGTGATTGTGGTAGGGCTTACTCTGTGGCCAATGCTACTGATGTAGTACACACTGTACCCAGTGTGATTGTGGTAGGGCTTACTCTGTGGCCTAAGCTACTGCTGTAGTACACACTGAGCCCAGTGTGATTGTGGTAGCGCTTACTCTGTCTAATGCTACTGATGTAGTACACACTGTACCCAGTGTGATTGCTGTATTACAGTTTTAATATCTATATAAAAAATGTTTTTTTTTAATATGTATTTAAAAAAAAATAAAAAAAGTTATTGTTTTAAAGAGGACGAGCCCGCAGACTCTCTCTACCATGGGTACACCTATGTTCAGGGGCGAAGCAAGACATTTTTTCGAAGGAGGCTAAACTTTCGCATGACAAACATTTACCAAATTTTTATCAAATTGAGTAGTCTACATATTTAAAAAAAAATACTGTGGAAAATAATATTTAAAGAAAATTCCCACCTGTGTGGCTCCACCCCTGCTTATATCTATTACTCTAAGTAACAAATAGATTGTTAGACTATGAGAAATGCCACATTTAGCGCCGATTTTGTTTAGAAAACAATACTAGTTAGTAGTGAAAATAAAAAAGAAGATTCTTTGTTGTTCTCTGTGAATTGTTTTTTAAATTTTTTTAATAATACATATTTTTATGTGATCACTTGTTATAACAAACAGCCGCTTAAAAGAATCAAAAGTAAAAATGGCAGTTTTTTTTTAATCGAAAAATTATCTCAATTTTTTAAAAAAGTGTCTAAGTAGCACTTGGGTGATATATTGTGCTACCTTGCATTACTATCAGATTCAGGGACACCATAAATCAATCTGACACTTGAGATGTAGTGAGGATCTTGTAGACTGCTGCCGCATCGTTTTACTTCGCAGAGAATGGGGGTTCTTGGCACACCCGACGGTGCTGAGGCGTAGGTAGGCAGACATCTACATTATCAAAACTTTAGTCTCGTATCAGATGCAAAGATGTTGTGTGAACGTGCGTATATTTCCAGCAATTTTTAAACACTATAGCGTTAAGAACTGAAAAAAACTTTTTAAATGGATCTAGACCCTCCAATCCTCCATCTTCACATAGACAGTTATGTAATAATTAATATTTCTAATGATAACTTTAAGTTAAATTTATTATTTAAAAAAATGAAACCATGAAGTGAAAAGTCAATAATATTTTAATATTATTATATCATATCCTGATTATCTATAGAATTATTTCATAATAACAGAAAAGGTCTTTTTTTAAAATGGATCAATAGTGAGTTAAGATAGGAGAAAACAAGAACACCACAAGCTGCGCTAAATTTACTTTACACTGTTCGGCCATGCTATGTGATTGAAGAAATGAGGATTTTTTGTTGTTGTAATGAGTGGATAGTATTGAAAAAAAGGAATATTCAATTTGCGCATTTGGGATTTTAAAACTTAATTGAATTAAAACACTTCATTTGTGTCTACTGACTAATTGAAAGTTTAAAGTTTCAATTGTATCATCTGCTTTGTATAGGGGACGTCCATTAATTACGTCAACAAAATAGGGGGGAGGGGGGGGGTCTGAAAAAGTTTGACAATTGTTGACAAGGGGGAGGGGGGAGGTCAAGAAAAGTTGACGTCAACAATGTTACTTTTTTAAAATAAATAATGATACAAATTTATTACAAAATTCTAGGCTACATTTGTCATGTGCCACTTACATAGCAGACATTTATAAACATGGTTTTACGTTAGGCCTAATACAAATATATTAATTAAAATTACGGACGCTACATTTGACGTGTCCTTTTTGTGTTCATCTTGTTAGTTTGTAGATCTATGTATGAGTGGAAAGTGGAAACTAATGCAATTGTTAGCACGGCAAAGTGACAGACCAATTGTAAAAGAACTTCACCTTCGCTGTAGTCTAGCGAGCCATTGTGACTGGAATAACAAAAGAACATTCACACACCAACAAACATTCTGCAGAGTACGTTCAGAAACAGAAACCCAGTCTTTTGCCGCTCATTAGGCCTACATCTAAATTAGGCGCCGTTCTGTTAGGCCTATTGAGTCCTGAAAGGACTATGAACACTGTCCGAGAGTCGACTGCTTTAATTCAACATGGTTGAATACATGGTTGAGTCTTTTCCAAGTTCCAACCCTAGAAACCATGTTTGAATCAGCGTTAGCAGGCCATGCACTCCGACATGGAAAGATATGAATAGGCAGGCTTTGTCCTACAGGGCGGTCGCTTGTTGGGTCGGCTTGCTCTGTTCGGATTCCCCTTTTACGAACGTACATTTGCTCGAGCCATCCATGACTTGCCTCGTATTCCTGTAATGTGGGCTGACGGTGTGTTGGCCGAGCGGATTTTGTCTGACACGGGGATGTCATCCCCTCAAGGCCACCTTTGAAAGCAGCCGTTTTTACAGGACGTTTTGTATACCTTTCCGTACGTCGCATCAGCCCCCACCCCGGAGACGCCAGAAATCGGACAGTGGGGTACCTCACAGACCCCCTCAAATGGACAGAACAAGCCGATTAATCACCAGACTTGAAGCTCGGGATACCACGCCTCTCTCCGTCACTTACAGAGATGGGAGTGGAAGTATCTCAGCGACCGCTTGTCCCATGCATTAGCTCACTGGTCAGACTCGGGGAACCAAGTTAAAAGGTCTCAAAAAAATAAAACCGGACGAGCCCGTCTTGTGTCCAGGGCGTAACGTTTAGGGTTGAACTCAGCTCTGTCCGGACCCGCTGCGGGAGCTCTCCCCCATGCGTTTGCCCACTGGTGTATTCTTAATGGGAACGTATCGGCGGTTTACACACTTCGCCAGCTTTGGGGCTCATAGGTACAGAAGGGAAATTAGCTGGGATTGGCAATAGAACTAAAAACAACAATAGGCCCTCTCTGAGACTATGTTTGAATTGCATTGAATGAAGTGTATTGTGTGGATCCAACATGTTTTTTTTTAAATATTTCCTTCAGAAAAATAATTCGTGGCCCATGAAGTCCGAAATACTTAGCCTACCTTACCTTTTAACATCCCTAATTCTGATATATAAACTAATATATTTTTGCTGACTACGTTATAATAGGTGAAACATTAAAATTTGGTGATTAGGCTAAATATAGTAATTTTTTCGTTTTAATTTCTAATTTTCTGAAAAAAAAATGTATGAGATAAAAATGTATTAGTAGGCCTATAGTGGCATAGCCAGATTGCAAGGTGTGGGTGGCAAATAGTGCAAGGTAGGAACCGTAGGGGCAAGGAAGCCAACTACCGTGTGTATAATCATATAATGTGTGGGGGGGGGGGCAATAATGCAAGAAAGAATAGTGAGCATATGGTTAAAATAGCAGGTTAATTTACAACTGGAGCACAATTTCCCCCTAAGCTATTTAACAATTAACATTGTACCAAAAGCTCATTAGTGAAACGTACAATCCGAAAGTATTCAATATTTCTATATGAAAAGAACAATAGTAAATAAAAAGGAAGGAAATATTGTTAAAATCCTCGGATTGGAAAAAAAAATTAGGAGGGGCGATGGGGGTAGTAAGCATGTTACACCCCTTTCGTGGCAAACGCCTATAAGAGTTCTATCTAGTCAAAATGAAATCTTTAAAACGAGTCTTAAAATGTATTACCATTAATTATAGTAAAGACCTTTCCGTTTCAAATCTATTTTAAACATAAAAGCCAGCGTTAAATTTTTTGTTTACTTGTTATAGGGGGGGGGGGTAACGAATTGTTGACGTAATTATATAGGGGGGGGGGGTCTCTGAAAGTTTGACAGTTGTTGACAAGGGGGGGGGGGGAGGTAAATATCGCCCAAAAATTGTTGACGTAATTAATGGACGTCCCCATATTATAAATGTCACGGTTCCAAACTGAACCTTAATTTATGTAAGAATGCAAGAGTCCAACAAAGACATAAAATATTTTAACTGAAATAAACCGGAGTTTGAAATATAGGAATCTATTCAAGGTAACTGGGGCTGGCTTGAAACTAATTGTGTTATTGACCGGACGCGTCAACAATTAGAAACTTTAATTGCTTCCTAGTTGACGTATTAAAACATTAGTAGCCTATTTCCCTCCTAATTGACGTGTTGTCATTTTATAATCTGTCATAGCTCGGGTCCTTCTGGTACGTCTCTATAATGAGACAGTTGTTACAGTATTATCTATTAATTCTTATGGCGTGTATGTTAGACCTACTGATAACATAAAGAACTTAAGTACACGTTGAGTAATTAAGACGAAATGTTTATTTACACATAAAATATCATAAGTAGACGAAGCAAATGGTCCACAAATATTATGTATCCTCAAATTGGTAAAGTACTATATAATCTTCATTAAAACACAGATTCAATAAGACTTGCATATATTCATCATCACTCGAGCACTATATCCAGCTCCTTTATAAACATTTCCTTTTATCTCTTTATTAACTATTCTAATTCCACACTTTTATTGAATAAAACTTAAGTCCATACATTAAGTTCAGTAGAACTTATTATTAAAATCAACCTTTCATCTAAAAAATCCAACATGTACTGATCTTTCATTCTACATTTATCTCCCTTGTTAACTCTTGTTCACCCATACAGAAATCATGCTTTTCTTGTGTTATTAGTTTGGACACTTCAAGACTATTTGTTTGTTTAAGGAAAAACTTCACTCACTTATTTAACTCTTAAAAACATGTTGCAGTGAATATAAAACTGAACTGTAAAAACAGTCTTGTTTGCACTGCTTCTGCTCCTATGTCACACATCAGGTATGTCACTCTGTCACACATCAGGTATGTCACTCTGTCACACATCAGGTATGTCATATTTCACAATAGCCCTCCCTCGTCTATGGCAGCAGGTAGTCCGGTGCCACCTGCCACGTGTCACTTCAAGAGTTCGATCGTCTATTGAATATTCAAATGTGGGCCATGTTACAGCTAGTGACAGGACTGTAAGGGCGCCGTGTATATTTACTGTGGCATCGTTTGAACCAAGCAGCCTAATCACTCAATTCAGTTTTAAGTTCTACCTGACATTAACTATAACAGCTACTCCATAGAAAAACACCAAAACATAACGAAATGCAATTTTTATCAATACTTTTCAAAAACATATTAACTTTAAATTATAAAAAACCAACAAGAAACAATAGTATACTTGATTTATCCTTTACCAATAGACGTTGAGACCAATAGACTTTGAGACCAATAGACTTTGAGACCAATAGACTTTGAGACCAATAGATTTTGAGAAAATAGACGTTGAGACCAATAGATTTTGAGACCAATAGATTTTGAGACCAATAGACTTTGAGACTAATAGACTTAGAGACCAATAGACTTTGAGACCAATAGACTTTGAGACTAATAGACTTAGAGACCAATAGACTTTGAGACTAGTGACGTTAATATCGTGTAGGATTTTGAAGCCGATTTTAGGTTCTAGAAATGTCCCCCCCCCCCTTTCTTCCCATCGGACTTTGAGACGCAGAAACAAGACAGATGGGATTGTAAAAAGAGGCCAAAATTTATTGAATATTTTTGCATATTTATAAATTAAATTAGAATTGCACAATTTGACATGTTTTGATAAATATCAATAGAAACCAAACTAAGAAAATACAATTCATGATCATCTAAACTCTAAACTTTCAATAAAACTTTCGCGGAGATTTTTATATGAAGGACTAAACTTGGCAATAATTGTAATGGATTACTAGGGATGACTTATCTAACGCAGCGACTCCTTGGTGTATTAGAAATGACATAACTCAACATCCACCTAAAGGTTAAACGTTTAAAGGCGACCGAGCTAAGTCGCATTATTCAAATAGTGCACAGGGTTACCAGGGCGGCTAATCTACTAGAGCAGGGGTCGGCAACCTTTTGCCAGTAGTGTGCCAAACTAGGATTTCTAAATCATTCAGCGTGCCAACAGGCTAAAAGTCAACCTGCTTTATTTTACTTAAAAAAATATATCTTTATACGACAATTAACCTAACTCCCTAGCAAGACAAGACCAAGGCCAAAAGCAAAGGAGACTTTATAGAGAAAATCGTTAAAGTGTTTTATATTTAATAAAACATTAACGTGTTTGTGATTATTATCCTTTTTATTTGCATTATATCAAACACAATATTTTACTATTAAACTATCTCATAACTTATTGCATTTAATGTATAAACAATATCTTGTGTTAGTTACGATAATGATCTAACTTCTAACACTTATATTTTCATCTCAGTTTATCTGAGAGGTCGTCTATTTATGATTTATAATTACTTTGTTTTGAATTACAGTTAAGCAAAATAGATTCGTAGTCATTATACAAACTGGGTAGTTAATGTAATGTTTAAGAATATTCATATAAATTATTTAGTCATAAAATAGTTATATAATGTTCAAACACGTTTTAGAGTTTGCGCATTTCTAAGTTATAAATTGTCAGCGATGTATATTTTTTTTATATCAAAGAAACATATTAGAAATATTAACGCAAATAAAACGGGTTATTTATCTCCCTTTAATTAAAAAAAACACTTTATCACATTTGATTCAATATTGATGCCAAATAAGTTATGTTTTGTCATATAACAAATATTACTGACTAATTATTATTCCTTTATATAAATCCAGCATTATCGTATTCATTACAAGATTTAATTATTAGAGATATAAAATAATTTACGTATACCAGTGGTAAATAAACATTTCTTGCATTAATTGTTTGTCCATTTAGGAGTTTATATTTTAAACATTAATAGTTACAAAAATTACATGATATAGTGCTAGTAAATAGGTCTCTTGTATTTATTAAATTAACAATACAAATAAATTTGATTTTGAATTACTTATATTTATGTTTAATTAAAGGAGATGAGCATAAAAACTATTTTTAAATGTAATCAGTCTGTAACAATAAATGAGCAACTTGTATTGAATGCACTTCGCTAATTGTACACTGTCAGGTACATATTTAGTAACTTCTGAGTGGTCAAGAGTAGGCAACCTCTTTGTATGCTTAAAACAGTTTTCATGTGCGATAAGATATGTTGTTGAAATGTGTAAGTTGAACCAAAAGCTGAAGAGCGAATTGCTAGAAGTTGATAAAAGCAGATGACTTTCCTAAGCAGCTTACTTCCAGATCTTTTCCACAAATGGGCACATTTTCATCAATAAAAAACAACAACTTTTGGAGGTCTCTTGCGTGCCATTGAAAATCACTCTGCATGCCAAGTTTGGCACGCGTGTCTAGAGTACAGAGCCAACAAAGTGTTGGGCTAACAGTGTGTAGCCATATATGTACAGGGCAATAAATATAATAGGCCGTAGGTTACGTAGGTATACAGGGCCATTTGTGTATAGAGTATAAAGTATACATTGCCATCTTATCTTATCTTACATTTTTCAGACGCTCCTTCTGTAAAGAAGATTATTGCGTCCTAAGTTTACACAGCCATTTATGTGCATAGCCATCAATCTATAATTCATCATTGTACAGGGCCATAAGTGTACAGGGCCATCAGTGTACAAAGGAATTTATGTACAAAGCCATCAATCTGATGGTCAAATCTGCACTGGGCCACTTAAGTATACATCCATCAGTGTACAAGGCTATGAATGTACAAAGCATCAGTGTACTTGGCTACTTTGTGTACAAAGCCTCCAGAGTTTAGGGACATCAGAGTGTGGAGTCCAAAGAGTACAGTGTCATCGTTGTTCATGGGATATTACAGTACAGTGCCATAATAAGTGATCCAACAGATTACACGGCCATGAAGGTACATGGCCCATGCAGAAGTACCAAGTACTACCGCGACTGACTGAGCAAATACTAACGTGTCAGTATCACAATGAATTAATGTAAATAGTAACCATTTCTACAGCTGGCACAAAGCGAATCAAGTGTAATGAGATGTGTATACGTTCCAACCATGGACTTTGTTTTAACAGACTAAACCTGCTCAATTGTAAAACCTATATTTCACCACATTATAACTTCCATTAAACGCATAGCAATCTTAGAAATACTATAAAAATACTTTGATGTTTTAAAATGTTATATGTTGTTAATTGTGGTCTTTTTACTCGGTCCTAACGGGGTCTCCACAATAATATGATGAAGAAAAAAATATTTCTCAAATATTTCCATCAGTTTCTTTGCCCGTAATATTTTAAGAGACTATGTAGCCGTGGCGATTCCCTGCCGATTTCAATTTCAATAACTGATGTCAGTTATCTATCAAAGGCTACCTGGGTAGAAGAACGCTCAGCCCCCGAACGCGAGAAAGGTTTTTATTAACCTTGTTAAGCCTTTAATAGATATTATTTCATAGTAAAGTACCCTTCGGACCAAACTGATCATAGGGCTAGAAGAAGCGTTCAACAGTTTCCGTGGCCACGGCATACTAGGGGATGTGTGGCCAGCACAATGGCCAGTCTCCTTTACTTTTACCCCAACTAATGTCAGGTACACATCTGAGCTGGGTAGACTAAGGCACACTCTCATACTAATACATAAACAATAATTTAATGCCAGGATATTGTAATAATTATAGTGAATAATAAGTTAATGTTTAAACTTCAATCCCTGATACTTTAATATCTGTATTGGAAACTTTGAAACTAAATAGCGTTAATGCAAAGGAAACTATAAAAAATGCCTTAATATTAGAATATAAGAAAATTGCTTTAAAAAAGTTACAGAATTTCAATAAAATATAAAATCGTTTAGGATAAATTCTACGTTAAATCTTGCAGTGCTTGTTTCGAATTTGAAAAAAATAATCATGTTTTGAAATCTTTTTTTTTTAATGTATTTTCACCACGTTTTTAAAACAGAAGACTTAAAAAAAATGCCGTAAAGTGTTAAAGTAAAAGAAACGAGTGTCAGGAACTAATTCGTAAAGAATCAACTCTTTCTCTCACTGTTCCGGATCATAAAAGTCAATGATCTGAGGTAAAGAATTCAAAGAACTAGGTTCAACAAATGAGCCATCACGCTGGTACTAACGCCGACTACTCGCTGAAAGACAATCTTGGGTTGTTGTTTTTTATAACTCGGAATCTAATTGTTTAGCGTCACTCGGCTATAACCATGTCAGCCAAGCGAGTCCTACAGCTGCTACTAGATAGAGCCAGAAATGTGAACTAATAAATATCGTTATGATGACCTCACGGCAGTAATTAGTGGAACAAGTTTTACAGGTAGTAGAGAGAGAGAGAATTGTACTGTTTATGTGTGTGTGTGTGTGGGGGGGGGGGGGCGCTTGAAACTAATTGCGTTTTTGGCATTTGACTTTATGTTAAACTATTATGCAAGAAACTAACCCAATTTTTTTTTTGTTAATGATATATTATTATATAGATTATATTTATAACAACCTTCTCACTAAACAGTAATATAGAAGAAAAAAGTTTGAGTAGGTTAATAGTAGCATTGGATATTGAATAACTATTTTTAATTTATCACGTAATAGTTTTATGTTATATTAACTAACCATGCTAATATATACATGCACACAAACATAATATATAATTGATATAGTCCCTAGTATATTCTCGACTTGTAAATTTCCAAACAGCACGCACGCACACTGTCGCACACACACACACACACACACACATATACACGTAAACACTACACTATAATCCATCAAGACGAATGCAAAGATAAATCTGTATGAAAGAAAAATAAAGTTGGATGTGAATAGTTTTGTTTTATTAACTCTCAGCCAACTTTAGAATGTGATAAATAGTTTCAAGGCAAAAATACTGATAGAAAGTGAAAGAGAAAACACTAGAGGATGAAATAACAAAGTGAAAGAGAAAACACTAGAAGATGAAATAACAAAGTGAAAGAGAAAACACTAGAGGATGAAATAACAAAGTGAAAGAGAAAACACTAGAGGATGAAATAACAAAGTGAAAGAGAAAACACTAGAGGATGAAATAACAAAGTGAAAGAGAAAACACTAGAGGATGAAATAACAAAGTGAAAGAGAAAACACTACAGGATGAAATAACAAAGTGAAAGAGAATTCTGACGATTTTATTGTATATGAACATTAACAACATACCACCTTCCCATATAATGATTCATGCATTATAGTTTATTGTATCTGATATGTTAAGGGTGCTCCTTCTTACAGACGATTATTGCGTCCTACGCATATCCATGATTTGATTCTTGTCTTGCATTTTGTTTAGTGTTTTGAATAATGTTAATTTGATGATTTTCCGGGTTTCTTCAGTCTACCCATTGAAAACCTGGATGCCACTTTGTAAGAATAAGAACTGAAATGCATTTGTTCTCATAATATATGGGACATTTTTGTTTCTCTAATGTCTATTTGAATATTGTAATAGAATGTTGTTGTGTTCTATTTCTAAATTAAAAAGTAATGCTGAATGTGTTACTACTTTAATCTTTGCCATTTTATCATCTAGTGTTTTGTGGGTTTAGTTATTAAGACTGTTGGTGTTACCATTGTCAGTTGTGAACACCAGTGATATGAACCTTGCAGCTTTTTTCTGAATTTCTTCTAGTTTTTCTATGTTTTTTTTTTTTAGTTGATGTGTTCCATTCTGAAGATGCTGAGTGTAGTATAAGTCGAACTAATGTTAGGTAGCATTATTTTATATAATATAACTACATATATATACCTACTTCCAAGGTCGTGTCATTGTGTACTGAACATTTTACAATGACATATTTCAAATTTCTTTTAAATGTCAAGGCAATGCGAGACTTTTGATTTCATTAGTTCTTGTGATATACTGAATTTCTTAGATCTACCGTAGATCTTATGTCAATTGTACTTAGTATTGATCAAGCTTTGTATAGATTTACAAAATTACATTATCCATTACATTCCACAACAGACATGTGGGTTTTGTATTTCTACTATAGTGTGTGGTCTGCGAAATTTGATGAAGCTTTTCGTGTTGATATTTTGATTGTTGAGAATACCGATTAACACAACAGCACAATGAAAGAACTCTGTGCGTATAAGAGTTATTCACTGGTTCGTTTTATGATTAGATTTGATATGTGGAGATATAATAAGAGTACCTTTTAAAAAGATAACTTTAAAGTTATTAGTCTATTTCTCTATTTATCTGTCAATCGTTTATCTGTCTGTCTATCTGTAAGTCTACCTATCCATCTGTCTATTTAGCTGGGGTTAATGTCTTGGTGTATGTATCTAATACAATATATTACTACAAATATATATTGAGCCTACATATATACATCGGTTAGACAATGTAAAGTATTGTTGCAGTTGACTCAACTATTGACAATCGCTCAAGATAGTCAAAAGAGGAGAAAGTTGACTGCTGAGGTGTCCATTCGCTCCACCCAACGACAACAACGGTCATGGGATTGTGATGATGAGGGATTGTGATGATGATGATGTACATATATATATGTGCATATCACAGAATATTTATTTTTCTTTGCACCTGTGTCTTCCTGAGATATCAGATATACATGCATTTACTGTTCTGTAAATTATTCCCCTATCTATTAGCGTCTACCAGAAGTCTTCGTTTGTGTGCTATCCTGGCAATCCAATGAATCACTATTGCACTGAACTCGGTTCTAAGCCTCTATCATAAGAAAGTTTTTGGCTCTTCCTATTTGTTTATCAGTTGTTCTCCAGCTCGTTTTGTTTGTTTCTTTTCTTCGCTGTGCAATCAAACCAAATTCCAATTTGTTTAAATTGACCAAAAGGAAAGAATCTCCCAAGAAATGACTTCTGGGTTTTCTTTTATTCAGATGCTTTAGCGTGTGCTTATTAACCTTTGAACTATACAGCGCATCTTCATATGGATGAAGCAAGTTGGGTTACTTCCCCCCCCCCCCCCCCCCCTCCTCCCACAATCAAACTCGGGCAGAATCCCTTCCGGTCATCTTTCTTTAGTTAAGAAATGACAATAATTCTTCTAAATATACATTAAATTAACATTTTCATGTCCTAACATTTACTAACGTATGCTAATGCTCGTGTGTCTTAACAGAAACCCATCATGTGATAATACAAACTGAGATTTGCTACTAACATGCAATTCCATTATATAGCCTATATCAATATTTGATAACAGATATATTCCTTGAATGAATTATATGAAAGCACTTTTTATTATTCATGAAATAATTCTCGTACTACCGCATGTAAAAATACTTCAATCTCTCTCTTCCTCTCTTCAGATATACTTCTCAATATTTCATCTTTTTGCTTTGGGCATGAAAGCTCGATTGAACCAGAACATACTTGGTTTAAAAACTACTATTTGACGTAAATAAATAAAAAATATGCTTTTCCAGTTAAGCTTTTGCCCGTCCATGAAGGAAAGTTGACGTTATTTAGGCAAACATAAAGCTGAATGTATCCTCGGCCAGAGTTGATCATTTATTTACCAGTGCAGCCATCACAAGGTCTGGAATTTCATAGAAAACCTTTTGACCAGAATGCGGGACACTGCAGGAATACACATGTTTGATCCTCGTGAACTAAACAAATGTCATCGGTTAATGAAGATGTTTTATCGTGTGACATAATTCAAGCGAAAGATTACGACATATTGACATTTGCAGACCATGAACTAGTGATAGAATGGAATGGGACGTAGCCTTTATGTGACATCCTAATAATATAATTATTTCCATCGTTTGAACACTGCGTTTTCTTTTTTTTTACAAATAATCTTAATCATGTTTTCAAAGGGCCGAACAATCTTTGAGAAATGTATGAATAAATACATAGAATTGATGTTTTAATAAATGTGTGTCTTACTTCTGCGATGCAATTACTTGCATAGGTTTTGTTAAATAAATTAAATTAGGTAAAGAAAGTTTTGCCAAATTGAAAGAAAGGATTTAAAGTCAGTTCTATTTATATCTTCACCAAAATGCTGAGATAAGATCTTGACATATCTATTTTTTTCAAGGACACGCTTTATTCTTGTTCAAGCCCACTTGGCCGTACTGTAGCCTGTTACGCTTGGCATGTTATGGAATAGCTTTTCGGGGTTTTTCATGGCATGGTTGGCAACATCACTTAATCTGTACTGTTTTCGCACCCCGAATGGTGGATATCAGTCGTAGAACAACTAGTTTTGCTCTCATAATCATGCATGAGAGCCGAATGCAGACGAGCAGTTGTCCAGCCGACCATTTATTGGTAATGGAAGTTTTGGCAGAGCCAGGGAGAGAACTGAGTAAGATCCTACTGGCGCAATGCTGAAAGACATAGTCATTTGAGGGCTCAACGAACTCTTAGCTATATCTTTTGTTTTTCAAGGAGGCGCGTAGAATTCTTTCGAGCTCTCCTGTGGCCTGATTCGCTCGTTATGTTTTGTTTGAGTTGTATGGTCGGCAATATCACTGAACCCGTACTGACTTTATGCACCGAAGGGCAGGTCATCAATCGTGGAACAGCTAGTTTCCCTCTTTACACCATCACTCTCGTGATCAAGCATGAGTGTCGTGTGCAGACCATTGTCCGGCAGACCATTAGAAGAACCAGGGAGTGCATTAAGCAAACTCCTATCCTCACAAGGCCCGTAATTATTGCCATACAGTGTGTATGCCCTGACCATTCCCAAATAGTTAAAATGGATGAATTTATATAATTTTCCAGCACATTTTCATAATTTAAATCATAATTATAATAATAAATTGTTTTGTTTTAAATTATTTAAAAAAATTTACATGGAATTTAGCTTTCTGTACACACGTCTTACCACATGAAAGATGACGAGAATTAGGTGCAGATATTATTGATTGAAAGGGAAATCCCCGTCCTGAGGTCATAAGGTTACTTCTTTCATATTCCCTATTGATTTTTTGGTACTATGACCACCTTAAGTCAACAAAAACCCATTTTTAGCAGAAAATAAAAATAGACCAAAACCCAAATCAACATGAAACTACATTACAATAGAAACCGATATTTAACTGTATAACTATATTCTCATAGATTCTCTACAAACATAGCTCACAAGGTCAACACATTCAAATATAAAACGGTTAACATATTCAAATATAATAAGGTCAAAATATTCAAAAATAATAAGGTCAACATTTATAAATATAAGATTAACAAGTTCTGAATTGTGAGCAACAAGTAGAAAAGACGCTACTAAAACATGGAAGCTCGCATCCTGCCCTGCCCTTTTGTGATGCACACTTGCATCGAGGTCCTTCCTTGACTATGTGCTTGTTTTGAAATAGCAGTGTCAACACCGCATGGCGCCTAGACTACCAGTGAGCCGTGGTGAAGCTAGGAATGTGGGTGTCAGGAATCAGGGGAGTCTCAGTGGGGCGGCCGGTGGAGTCAGGGAGTCGGGGGGGGGGGGAGTGGTTGAGAATGGCAGAGCATGTTTCCTTCCTGTGAAAATAATTGTTACGCAAGGGTGGAATTGTAGGATTTATTTTTCTCATCCCCGCAGCTAGTGAGAGTCGGACTTAACTGTACTGAGCGTTTAGCTGTAAAGTACATTTTTTATGTTAACTGTACTGAGTTTTCAGTTATATTGTACTACTGTTTAGTTTTATTGTACTAAGTGTTTACTTTTAACAGTAGGGGCTACTGTTTAGTTTTATTGTACTAAGTGTTTACTTTTAACAGTAGGGGCTACTGTTTAGTTTTATTGTACTAAGTGTTTACTTTTAACAGTAGGGGCTACTGTTTAGTTTTATTGTACTAAGTGTTTACTTTTAACAGTAGGGCTACTGTTTAGTTTTATTGTACTAAGTGTTTACTTTTTACCGTACTGTGTATTTATAATTTTATTTGCAATCTACTGAGTATTTAGTTTAACTGTACTGGCGTGTTACGTTTTTTTGTTGTTGTTGTTGTTGTTTTTGTACTGATCTTTAGTTTTAAAGTACTAAGTGTTTAGTTTTTATAGTATGAAGTGTTTAGTTGGCACAAAAGAGACAGTAGGAGAAGTAGTTGGCATTAAAATATATTTCAATAAACAGTCAACCAGAAAGTATACAAGTCATAATCTAAAACTTTGGTTCTCAACGTGGGGCGGTGGGAAGCTTTAAGGAGGGGGGGCGCTGACATTCCCGGGGGCGATTGGGGGGGGGGGGGGCGGTGAAGGGCAAGTAGGCGGTACAAAAGAACCTGATATATTTTAACACCTCAGCTATTTGAATCGATTAGTTTTGGGAGGATGAAATGTGATGTAAACGAAAGTGCTGCTAAATATCTGATTTCCCTTGACAGTATGCCTACATATTATTATATTAAGAAGAAATAGGAATCGCAGTGACTTTTCGATGAAGTAGGGGTCTGTATTTGGCAAATACAGCGTGCGTCCGGCTGGTCCTGTAGTTGGTTCACCGGACTGTCAACCCTCCTGACCGCTCGCTGTCGCCCTAACATCTGCTAATATTAATGTTATTATTCTTTTGAACTCTTTTTAACCGAGATGTCCTTAATGTATTTTAAACAGTATTAATGATCATTCAGACTAATGTTAAGCGGTATAGATAAGTAGTAATCATACAAACTTGGTAGTTATTGTAATGTTTAAAAATATACATATAAATTCTTTAGTCATATAATATTTATATAATTTTCAAATACTTTTTATAGTTTGATCATTTCAAAGTTATAAATTGTAAGCCATTTATTGTTTAAAAAAGGAAAAAACAAAACAGAAATATTAGCTTAAATAAAACGGGCTAATTATCTCCCTTTTAAAATTTTTTTCCCACATTTGATTCACTAGTGATGCCGAACAAGTTCTGTTTTGTCATATAAGAAATATTACTGATTATTAGACCTAAGGCTTTTGCAACCAAAATTGAAACAAAAAGACAAATTGCTAGCAACATACCAGGCAAACGATTCGCATTTATATTGATTTATTTAAACCTTTTGTTAGGATAATTATTTGATCTATTAATTCTTACAATTTGTTCCTTTTCAGTTTTTTTTTAAAGATAATTAATCACACAAAAAGTCTAGTCCGCTTAAAAAAATTGCGGAATCTATATTCCAGATGGGCGGAAAGGGGGCGGTGAGCCGAAAAAGGTTGAGACCCTATGAATCTAAGTTTTCCCTTTCCATCCTCTGCATTTCTGACGCCATCTATACGTAAAACCAGTGGTTCTATTTATTTTTATAAGCCAGTGGCTATCTTTTTATTTCGTAAACCAGTGGCTATTTTATTTTTTAGGGAAGTCTGGGAATGAGATGAGTGGGAGGGGATGCAACTTGATTCTCGGACACTTCTAGAATAACATGTGATCAAATTGGCCGAGAGTAAGAATTTTCTTGTTTTTATTTCTTTAAATGCCTCCGGTCGTTCATTTATTTTTTTTGTTCTGTCCCAATGTAAAATTTCTGCTCGATGTTTTCCCTGCCTTCCTATTGTTGGCAGAGATGAACCACAAACAAATAGAATTCTTGACGTAATGCAGCATGCAGTGGACGGGGGGTGGGGGTGGAATAGTGAGTGAGAGTTGAAGGAGCGGGACATAGTTAACAGAGAGAATGAAATAATGAGAGTAAGAGTTTGTGTGTTAAAAGAGATCTAGAAAGAAAGAGACAAGTGGCTAGAGAGAAAAAGAAAGAAAGCGAAAGAGAGAGAGAGAGAGACAGAAAGGAAGAGGAGAGATAAAGAGAGATAATAGAATAGAGTTAATAGAAACTAGAAAAATGGACAGAGAAAGAAAGAAAGGAGGGGAGATTTCAAAGAGAGCTAGAAAAGACAGAGATATAGAGAGAAAGCGTTAGAAAGAGAGAGAGAGAGAGAGAGCGCGAAAGATATAGAGAATGTGAGAAAGCAGGCAGAGAGAGAGAGAGAGAGAGAGAGAGAAAGAGAGAGAAAGCGAGAGAAAAAGTAAGAGATAGTTTTAAAAAGATGAATGAGGAAGTACAAACACAATGATGTTATAAAATAAAAGGTAGGCTGAATTTAAAATTCTTATGGAAGATTTAAGAATAAACATCTTTGCATTTTTTTCTATTTTGTTTTCTATCAATAATAATTTAGTGTAACATCTCCTCACTACTTGAATCAACATATAACTCATTAATATAGTTTATTTAATCAGTCGACCAAGGTATTGGCAACTGCCTAAACATTGACCACACTTGGCGCTCGCAAGAGATATTCAATGGCGCGCAGTAGAATCATTGACGGCATTCTCTTTTTTTATTATCTCCAAGCCTACTAAAATACTATTCCATTGGGCAGTGTCCAGTTTGAAACTGGGCGTTTGTAGCTTGTTCAATACCCAAAATAAAATACAATTCTTTTTGGCAATTTCAATAGTACTTACAGTAAGATGTGGAATTTCTTTTTTTTTTTTTTTGTACTTATACCATCGGAAATTAAAATATAGAAATGGTGAACTATTAGTTGAGAAAACAGACAAAGACTATAACCAGATGGGGATTACGGGAATGGCACACCACCTCCATAAATGAAGTGGTCATGCAACCCTTAGAGTACTGCCGACCTTGCTCGATGGTGACTGTCCTTGTAATGCTTCGTCACGTTAATGAAAATACAACTCGAGCTATGATAATTGGATTTAATTGTAATATCGCCTGCTGGTTTTTAAGATTGCTTTTGGGGGAATGTTTTTGTAGGATTGTGTTTTCTAAGATTTTGTTAATAACATTGTGTTTGTAAGATTACATTTGAACAATTGTGTTCGAAATAATGTTGATGTTAGATTGTAAAAATGTCTTAGCGAAAATTAATCACTGAAATTATGGCTTTAAATATGAATTAGTAAAAATTTTATAGATAGCTGATTGTTTATTTAATTTTATTTTATTAATCCTGAAGCTACAAAAGTTCTTATATGTAATCCTGCAAGGATAATTCCAGAGTCAAATTGCTATAAACACAGATTCAGTAATCATAATTATTCCCCTTGCCTGTGATACTCAAGATGGAGGACATTAGAAATAAGTTCAGGTGAATGTGGCAGAGTCTTCGTTCAACACTATATCCGTTATACGGAGATTACGTTAAAGGTTATGGGGGCGGGGGAACACAGCTAGAAGACAGGAAACATAGAAATGTGCGATGGTGAGAAGGTGAGGGGAAATATATATATATAGAGAGAGAGAGAGAGAAAGAGAGACTGTAAGTGAGTAATGATTGTAGGTATAAACATCAGACAGATACAACGTATGATGGAGCTCTATTATATCCAGCAATGACGATAGAGTTACATAAAAGAAATGGAATGTTCATAAATCTATCACAGAACATACAAGTCGCTAGAATATAAACATAAAAACGTATAAACTGTTAGAGAATATAATATTAGAATACCCGGAACAAAAAAATTGAATGTCTTTATGTATATATATATATATATCGTCATAATATAAATCATAATAGATCCCTTTGCAAGTCTCTTCTATAAATGTAAGGAATGTACTTAGCAAATGGAAGATACGTTTCTGATGAAAAAATTATATTGTATTTTTTTTTTTACGTTTTTTAGTACTTCTTCTTCAAAAAAGTAAATCTTACATAACTTATTTCAACTTGAAAGATATTCTCAAGCTGTATGACAAAAGCTTATCAAACTTTCTAGATCATAGAACAGGATTTGTTCTTTTCTGTCTTATGCGGAAATCCAATATTTTGTTTTGCGGATTAGTTTTTAATATATTAATGTTTATTTGACCAAATGTCGAGTGTAAGAAGATAAACCAATATAATGAATAAAAAAAATTCTTTAAGAGAGATTTCAATAATGGATTGCTTAACTGTTTTTAATAGCATGGCATAGAAATCAGACTTGGTCGCTTGCACAGAACAAAAACAAACTATGACCTTAATAGCTTGCAGCTAAATTTCCTGGGGTTCGATCGGAATCGTCGCACGTGATAGAGAAGGATGGAAAGACTTTGTTGCTGCTCACGACGTTACGGGCAGTAAGTAAGTAAGTAAATTCCACTTCTTTTTAAAGTACCATTCGTATCAGACTCGTTTCATTTAAATATAAAGATCTACTAATGTTGATCGAAATCTCTCTCTTAAAGTTTCCCCTAGATTGAATAGTGTGCCAAACTAGGATTTCGAAATCATTCAGCGCGCCAACAGCCTGAAAGTCAACATGCTCTAATATATTTATTATTCATTTTTATAAAATAATTTTTTTTGCGCCGTAGCAAAACCAAGACCCTTAAAAAAATTTTAAATTATTATTGATTTTTTATTATTATTTTTTTTGCCTTTATAGCAAATACTAAATTGTATTGCTAAACTATTGTCACATAGTACCAATACACACCACACTAATTTTCTTTTACACCGCGAAGTTTGTGGGAGGGGCTAAAACTAGTTATGTCCACATCTGTTGACTTCTGTTGTCTTCTGAAGACAATGCCATATAAAGCAAGCATATCTTGAGAGAAGTGTGCAGATTCTGGGAATAGTTTATTATTAACGTATTAAGATCATCTTAAAACAATCATTTTTTTTTATTATGGGCTAGTAAAGAAATACCAACATTTTACCCCCTTAGTGATGGACTAATCTCGCCGCTTTTCTTAAACAGTATATAAAACCCGTGCGCCGTTGGAAAGCTTAGTTTTTCTGGGCAGTCTCTATGTTGACGCTTGTGTTGATCCTATTTGGTTTTGGCATGTAAATATTGTATGTTATTTCTTTATACAAGATAATTCAAGATCTGACCTGCTTCTGAATTAAATATATTTATTGAATGAACTTTCTACACCTAGTTGCTGTTATTAAATTAGTCTCGTCATTTACAATAATTATCAAGTTGAATAATACTATCAAGTTGGAATAATAATATCTACAAGTGCTGGTTTATTGAAAGAAGGAACTGTCGTATAACAAATCATGAGTTTGGATCCAGGGCAAGATAGAGTGTACGGATGAAAACAACATAATACTAAATATCAAGTCTACCCTAGGACTAACGAGTGCATCTTCTATACTGCTCCGGGGACTACAGGCTAGTGGTCATAACTCGTAACACTATCACAACAATGATTAATATCTGAACATTAAATTTTAGCACCTGCTTAAAATTCATTACAATTGGATCTCAGCCAAACTGAGATTTTTTTATTTTTAGGCGTTATTAAACTTTAATCTAACTAGAAACAGATTGACAATATTAAATACACTTAAGTGGAATTGATAGGTCTAATCATACATTGTGGGTAGTTAATGTAATGTTTAAAATGTGCATATTAATTTTTAAGCCATATAATATTTATCTAATTTTCCACTATCTCTTATAACTTTATCGTTCTAAAGCTATAAATGATACTTATTTTTGTTTAATAAAGAAAAAAATGGAAAATATTAACAAATATAAACGCAATATTAACGCAAATAAAAAACGGGCTATTTATCTCCCTTTACTAAGGTTTCCCAATAGGTTTTGAAAGTGATGCCAAAACAAGTTATATTTGGTAATATAAATAATTTTACTTGTTAATTATTATTTCTTTATAAAAATCTAGTATTATGGTATTTTTTTCAACTGGTATTTAGAGTTAGAAAATTATTTTACGTTAAAGAGTTGTAAATAAACATTTCCTGCTTTACTGGTCGAAATCTCTCCAAATATCAACAGCTTACTGTTCGTCGAAATCTCTCCAAATATCAACAGCTTACTGTTCGTCGAAATCTCTCCAAATATCAACAGCGTATTGCTGTTACAAAGTTCTAAGTATCAAAAGCTTTTTATTCCAGGGTGGTTTACACATAAGCCACGTCAACGCCTGATGTTGCTGGCCCGGCTGTTTTTTTTATCGCAATTTCTTTTTTCTGTATTTCTAAAGACGTGTCCTCCAACCCCTGAAGGTCTCGCATCGACCACTTCTAAGACAGACTCAGTAAATTGTTCCTCCAACACGTTCTCAATATTTACAGTAAATCTGGTCGCAAGCTGTGAAGATCACTATTTACTAAATGATTCTGATTAAACAGTTTAATACGAGAAGGTATTGAATATTTGTGTACTCAATTCGAGAGATATTAATTAATCCAGTCCACGAGTTTGATCTCCAGTGATCTCAAGAAAATACTTTCTTTTTTTTAGTGTGTTTTAGGATTTAGGCAATTTTAGGATCCTATAGTCTGTTTATTTTTTTTATGCTATGTACTTTTAGAAACACGTCGGTATAAACCGTATTTTTCACGACTTTTTAACTTGTTAAATTTCTAGCTTTGATGTCTCTGTATACAAAACAGTTTGTTGTAAATAAAAAATTGAGGAACGATTACTGCAAACATATAGTTATAGACATTGAGACTTAAGATCACATAATGTAATAATGCTTAGTTTTGAACTCGTCTGTTTGTGTATGAACCTTGCTAAAGCCTACTCCTGCAGACGCAACATGTGTTACAGCATCTAATGCCGGCACATGTTATACACAGATTCTCTAGTGCTGAAAAACTACATGCTATTTATAGTTTGTATAATACCGTTAAAGCCACATGTCATAAACACATTGTCCATATCAAAAGAATAATAGTATGCTTATTACAAACAATTCCTGCCTATCAAAGAGAAAAGTGGAAATGAGTTTATTTTCTTTGTGAGATGTCATTGCACGATTATGCCAAGCGCACATAGCATTCTTGTCGCTTCCCTTGTAGTATGGTGATTATCTCCCCTCTCAACATAATAATCTCAAACGGTATGTTTGAATCGCGGTGTGTGTCCTATAAATAGACTTGGCATCCCGGTATACCAACATTTGTCATTAATTTAAATAAAGAAAAAGAAAAAAAACAAGATTTATATCGTGCTCCCTTTGTACTATGTAATAATAATAATTTCAATAAAACAAAATATTTATATTTAGTATTTATAACAGTTGTATGCAGTGGTTGGGGTGTGATAAATGAGTAGCGTCCCTTATATATTCTAGGGCAGAATGTTGGTGCGCAAATGTATTTCTTAAAGTTTGTATACCACATTAAAGTTAAACGTAATAGGAATGTGACTAGTGTAGTTTAGGGGTGCTGGGTCTATATTTTACGCAGTACGCCCTTTTGTTTTTAGTCGTAACCTTAGTGGGTCTTAAAAGTTATATAAAGAAAAAGTAATACATGCAGTTGAATTTTACTTTTATTTTCATTATAACTTAAAAGAAATACTGAAAATGGTATTTAAATTATAATAAACATAGCCTTTATATTTCCTTTCTTTTTTTTTTTCAAATTGGCACCCGGACATGAAATAGGTCGCCTGAATAAAATATGAAAAGTTTTAATCATTTTAATTCTTAATCAAAATACCAGATCCGACTCAAGCCATGTATAAGCGCAGGACGCAATAAAGGCAAAATATCTTTTCAAAGATACATTTAAAACTAAATGCATTGGGCATTTAAGAATAACATCGTGCTTGAACATCGACAATAAACAACTATAACAACAACAACAACAACAACAACAACGACGAGAAGATTCTCTGGTGACAAATAAATGATTTGGGGGTTTGACCTTTTAAAACTTTAGATTTAAAAAGAAAAAGGAAACTCGGTGATAAGAAAAGAAAAAACTTAGACGAAGACAAAAAGAAAAATGGGAAAGAAAAATGGATTAAAGTACTTTGTAGGGAGTGTGTGAAGGTTTGGGTAGGTTGGGGCAGAGTGAAGGATTATAGGGGAGGAATAGGGAGGGAGTGTGGTGGGAGGGTTTAGCTTCCCGTCAAGATGCAGTACTTTAATTTGTAGCCCTCGGATTCCGCTGAGCCCGAGGAGAGATGGCTGTGTACACCCACCCGCTTTAACTATTACATTTCACCAATTCTAACCGGCCTACGTTTTACCATTCCATTTCACCAATTCTAACCGGCCTACGTTTTACCATTCCATTTCACCAATTCTAACCGGCCTACGTTTTACCATTACATTTCTCTTTCAGCTTTTCTTTTTCTTTTTAAATAGAAGACAACAGAATTGAGGAGTGAGTTAAAAGAACACCAATGAATGACTGTTGCCTCAACTCTCATCCCCCAAAAGAGTGTAATGAACTTATTCTAAGGACCATATAGTATGTTAGAAACTTCTATTTGGAATCTATTATGTTCAGTTCAAGTAACCAAAAGTTGACTACATAATGCATGGTCGTAAATGCGTTCTAAAAGGTGCTGATACTAAATTGAAAACTTTAAAGACTTTGATGTTCAGAATACACTTTAATGGCACTATTTTGGTTAGGTGTTACATACATACATACATACATAATGAATGAAGACATAAAAGTAAGCTCTCCAAAATATGGATTAATCTTTTCTTATACATAACAGATGCTCTGCTACTTCTATAAAGAAGATTATTGCGTCTTACACACATTCGTGGTTGAGTCTAGTCCTGCATTTGTATTAGTGTTTTAAAAGATGTTAAGTTACTGGTTTTTCTGGTTTGTTCAGACAACCCATTCCATGTCCGGATGCCACTCTGGAAGAAAAAGTACTTATATGCATTTGTTCTTGTATAAGGGATAAGGAAAGTGTTATAGTCCTTATCTGAGCATTATAACATTGTTTTTGTGTTGTATTTCTAAATTAGAATTTAATGCCTTATGTATTATTTCTACTTTACTCTTTCCCCTTCTGTCCTCTAGTGTTTCAAGGTTATTTATTTAGCTATTGGTGTTACTCTGTTATTGGTGTCAGTTGTGAATATTCGCCAGTCATGAAACCTTGCAACTCTTGTCTGCATTTGTTCTGGTTTTTTTAATGTTCTCTTTAGTGTACTTAGCTAACAATTTAGCATCGCTTTCTGCAGTAAGAAACAGGGCCGAACTATAAGCGTACATCAGCCTTGATTCCATGTATAGAGTAAACAAGAATTGAATAGTAACAGAAAATAAAAATTAGGACTGACATTAAGAGCCGGAAAGCGAGTAGAGAGACTTTCTTTTCAAATTTCTTTTCTACTAGTTATAATAGTTAGGCTATAGGCCTATATATAATACTTATGATTAAACTTATGAAAATGAAAAAAGGGACACAACTGGTTGCCATAAAGATGGCATCTATTTTTGTTTTTAAATTACTATTTTTTAACTTTAATGATAAACGCAACAATTTGTTTTTATTTATCAATTTAATTTATTTAAATATATTCATAATGGGAATAAAATTCATAAAATCATTGTGTGTTTCGTTTACAATGTATACTACGTATACTAAATCTATGTTTGTAAACAAATCCCACTGATTTGAAAAAAAGGATTAGTCTTGACCTGAGTGACGGAGTTTTCACGTGACTAAAACAATACATTATTTCTATACAGGTCCATCTATTTAAGAAGCCACTTTGAGTTTTCGGTTTTATTTCTTTCACAAAAGAAGTGGACTATGTGTAGTCAATAGTTACAGCAATAGAATTTCAACCAAATTTGTTGATATCAAAACTTTCATATTAACTGCAACTACAACAGTGAGGGTTTCGTACGTCATTTCATTGTCTTCCCACAATTCAACGGGCTAGTTTCAAACTATTCAGAAAATATTTCTTTATGCAATTATTTGTTGGACAACATTAAACCGTACCCGTCGGACCAAACTGATAATAGGGCGTCCCTGAGTCTACCCAGTTCTGATGGGTACCATGACATTGGTTGGGGTAAAGTTAAGTCGGCTGTGTATAGTGCTGAGAACATAATCACCTAGTATGCCGTGGCCACAGACACTGATAAACGCTGCTTCATCGGACCTATGGATCAATTTGGTCCGACTAGATAACGTTTACTATTACTACAACATTAAACGTTTACATTTTTTATATTTCTATTGCTCGAAAGTTTGTTTCTTTCTACACGGCGGTGACCTTGACAAAAAATATTTATGACAAAATGTATTTACACATTTGTAAGTGTTTGACATATTATGTCAATTTGTATGTCAATAACACTATAGACGGTGTCTTTAACCTAGACACATATATTTAAATTTTGAAAACAATATCAGGAAAAAATAACAGCTATGATCCTGCCAAGTAGAGACAAAGTTCATATCCCTAAGAACACGCAAACTAGACATATACAGTCCATACACTAACTATAACATACAAACAAACATACACTAACTATAACATACTAACAAACATACACTAACTATAACATACTAACAAACGTACACTAACTATAACATACAAACAAACGTACACTAACTATAACATACAAACAAACATACACTAACTATAACATACTAACAAACATACACTAACTATAACATACTAACAAACATACACTAACTATAACATACTAACAAACGTACACTAACTATAACATACAAACAAACGTACACTAACTATAACATACAAACAAACATACACTAACTATAACATACTAACAAACATACACTAACTATAACATACAAACAAACATACACTAACTATAACATACTAACAAACATACACTAACTATAACATACTAACAAACATACACTAACTATAACATACTAACAAACATACACTAACTATAACATACTAACAAACATACACTAACTATAACATACTAACAAACATACACTAACTATAACATACAAACAAACGTACACTAACTATAACATACTAACAAACATACACTAACTATAACATACTAACAAACATACACTAACTATAACATACTAACAAACATACACTAACTATAACATACTAACAAACATACACTAACTATAACATACTAACAAACATACACTAACTATAACATACTAACAAACATACACTAACTATAACATACTAACAAACGTACACTAACTATAACATACTAACAAACATACACTAACTATAACATACTAACAAACATACACTAACTATAACATACTAACAAACATACACTAACTATAACATACAAACAAACATACACTAACTATAACATACTAACAAACATACACTAACTATAACATACTACCAAACGTACACTAACTATAACATACAAACAAACGTACACTAACTATAACATACAAACAAACATACACTAACTATAACATACTAACAAACGTACACTAACTATAACATACTAACAAACATACACTAACTATAACATACTAACAAACGTACACTAACTATAACATACTAACAAACGTACACTAACTATAACATACTAACAAACGTACACTAACTATAACATACAAACAAACATACACTAACTATAACATACTAACAAACGTACACTAACTATAACATACTAACAAACGTACACTAACTATAACATACTAACAAACGTACACTAACTATAACATACAAACATACACTAACTATAACATACTAACAAACGTACACTAACTATAACATACTAACAAACGTACACTAACTATAACATACTAACAAACGTACACTAACTATAACATACTAACAAACGTACACTAACTATAACATACTAACAAACGTACACTAACTATAACATACAAACAAACGTACACTAACTATAACATACAAACAAACATACACTAACTATAACATACTAACAAACGTACACTAACTATAACATACAAACAAACGTACACTAACTATAACATACAAACAAACATACACTAACTATAACATACTAACAAACGTACACTAACTATAACATACTAACAAACATACACTAACTATAACATACTAACAAACGTACACTAACTATAACATACTAACAAACGTACACTAACTATAACATACTAACAAACGTACACTAACTATAACATACTAACAAACGTACACTAACTATAACATACTAACAAACGTACACTAACTATAACATACTAACAAACGTACACTAACTATAACATACTAACAAACGTACACTAACTATAACATACTAACAAACGTACACTAACTATAACATACAAACAAACGTACACTAACTATAACATACTAACAAACGTACACTAACTATAACATACTAACAAACGTACACTAACTATAACATACTAACAAACGTACACTAACTATAACATACTAACAAACATACACTAACTATAACATACTAACAAACATACACTAACTATAACATACTAACAAACGTACACTAACTATAACATACTAACAAACGTACACTAACTATAACATACTAACAAACGTACACTAACTATAACATACTAACAAACGTACACTAACTATAACATACTAACAAACGTACACTAACTATAACATACTAACAAACGTACACTAACTATAACATACTAACAAACGTACACTAACTATAACATACTAACAAACGTACACTAACTATAACATACTAACAAACGTACACTAACTATAACATACAAACAAACGTACACTAACTATAACATACTAACAAACGTACACTAACTATAACATACTAACAAACGTACACTAACTATAACATACTAACAAACGTACACTAACTATAACATACTAACAAACATACACTAACTATAACATACTAACAAACATACACTAACTATAACATACTAACAAACGTACACTAACTATAACATACTAACAAACGTACACTGACTATAACATACTAACAAACGTACACTAACTATAACATACTAACAAACGTACACTAACTATAACATACTAACAAACGTACACTAACTATAACATACTAACAAACGTACACTAACTATAACATACTAACAAACGTACACTAACTATAACATACTAACAAACGTACACTAACTATAACATACTAACAAACGTACACTAACTATAACATACTAACAAACATACACTAACTATAACATACTAACAAACATACACTAACTATAACATACTAACAAACATACACTAACTATAACATACTAACAAACATACACTAACTATAACATACTAACAAACGTACACTAACTATAACATACTAACAAACATACACTAACTATAACATACTAACAAACATAAACTAACTATAACATACTAACAAACGTACACTAACTATAACATACTAACAAACGTACACTAACTATAACATACAAACAAACATACACTAACTATAACATACTAACAAACGTACACTAACTATAACATACATTAGTCAAATCACTAAACCAAGAAACACTACAAGACAGAAGAGCAAAGAGTAAAGTAGTACTAATAATACATAAGGTATTAAACTCTAATTTAGAAATACAAGCCTATGACAACCAGTTGCAATGCTCAGATAAACATAAAGACTAAAAACACTTTCCTTATCCCTATTGCGAGAACCAATGCAAATAAGTACGCTTTCTTCCCGAGTGGCATTCGGGCATAGAAAGGGTTGCCTGAACAAACCAGGAAAACCAGTAACTTAGCATCATTTAAAACATAAAAAAAAAATTTAAGACTAGACTCGGACCACGGATGCGCGTTGGACGCAAAAATCTTTTTCATAGAAGGAGCGTCTGTAATGTATAAGATAAGATAAGAAACAATGTTTCATACTTATGGCATGTCTAAAAGATCAACGTTCATTTCTTCCCTAGAGCTATGATACTTAGCGTAATTATTGACGTATTATCTTATTGTACCCTTTTTTATTTTACTGATTTAATGGCCCTTGAATCTGTTAATCTCTTTCAAAAGATTTTCTATTATGAATACTTAAAGCATGAAAAGTGCTTATTAAATGGTGAAATAAAATCTCTATAAGGTTTATTTTAACATCATAGAACAGCCAGCTGTGGAGCAATCTATAGTCCATAAACATGTGCTTTGAAACTAGCAGTGTATTGCAAGCAGGAATAAATAAATGCAATGGTGGAAAAAGATTAATGATAAGCTGGCGTCGTTCAATCCGATGCATTACAGATAAGCTTCCCGCTATGGCCATCGGTTAAAGCTAGGATTAACCTAATCAGTCACCTACGATCTTCAGACTGGGTGACCTAGGCAGGCGATATGTGATCATTGTCGGCAACGAGAAACAAGTAAATTAAAAAACAAAACAACCACAGACAAACACTCATACAAACGTATAAACACATTTTCCAAGACATCTGGTTTGATCAGCGAACATGTTCACATACCACGTGGTTGAAAGAACGGCGCTATCTACTTTATCAAAGAAATCTTGTTATGTAAATGTTTGCGGGAATCTTGAACTTGATTTTCGTCAACTTTTAATCTGATTGAGGTCAATTTGTTCTAGTTGACTGAATTAAGATTCTACATGATTGGAGTTAATCTGTCAAAGGATTGTTGCTAAACTGACTTCAATTCTCTACACTGTTACAAATTCCAATTTTTCTCCCAAAGCATTTCATTTTCCTTTTCTATTTTTTTTAAAATCAATTACGAAATCTTTGATTGGTCCCTCATTGTTGTCACGTGTTCCTGTACAACCAACCAAATGGTTGGATAAACAAAAGCTAAGCTCTGACTTGTTCCCAGTGGAAATAAAACGTCAACTGTCTGATGTAGGGAGTCCACGAGACGATGTCCCTTGGGAAACTCAATTAAAAGAAGAACACTTTGAGACTTTTAAAAGGAATGGAAACAAAGATATGTAGGTCACTAGATTAGTCGTTGTTGTTTTTTCGTTCAGTTATAGGAACGAAAGATGTTGACCAAGCCATCCATCAATCCATCATAACTTCCATTGAATCTCATTATTAATCTAACCATTCAGGAATTCACCTAACCCTGCACTCGTAGATTAATCCACCCGCCATAATATATAAAAGTTGATTTTTCACTATTATCTATCAAAAAATATAATAATCAATCTCTATCAATATATATAGATATCAATTTATAAATATAACACTCAATTTGTCTATCAATCTATCAATCAACATATAGATCAATCTATCAATCAATCTTATTATCATTATTGATTACAATCTATAGTTCTATCTATGTATCTATCAATTTATCAATTTATCAATCAAATTATCTATTAATCTATATATCAATCTATCTATCGGTCTATCAATTTATATATCTGTCTATCTATCTATAGGTCGACCAATCTATCTACCAGTCTATCAATCTATCCATCTATTCATTGGTCTATCAATCTATCAATTTATCGTTCTATCTTTCTATAACATTAGTTTTCGTTATTGTTTTCATTTCGTTCCCATCCATATAAATTGTATTTGTTTGTATATCATCTTCTCTCCCCGTTCTGCCATATCCTGTCACGTGGTTTTTCTCCTTGCCAAACAAACGACATTCATCTATATAAAACTATTATGCCATCCTACAACCCTCAACACGATTAAAGCAATCTATTTACAAGAGGACTATCCCAGACTCCCCAGTTTCCCATCAGCAAGCTGCAGACGTCTGCCGGAATGTTTTTAAAGCCCTCGAGATGTTCCGACACGAGGCCCCGCAAGCGACGACCGTTGCCAGGTTTTTGTAGCTCACCTTCTCACATCTTGTACATCTTGTAGATCTACATATAGATCTGATGCCTGGCAACAACGATACAACAAAGCGTAACATTTTGAAGTTGCCAGTTTGTCTTTTCTTCTCCAGCCAAACTATTACTATACATGTACTTTAATATTTAACATATACCAAATATTGAAAGAATCGAAGTAATACTATAGAATTTGAGTGCTTAAAATAACTAGATGCATTTTTAGAGTTAATAAATATATTTTTGATATCTGCAGAGTTATGTATTTTTCATTTCACTATTTTTTTGAAACTATAAATTAAATTAGAGAATTTTTAATATAAATTTAGATTTGGATACCATCAAAATACATGTGTATCTTTATTTCTTTAGTAAACAAAACTCACACACATTGTAAAAAGGACGTATAATAGCTAGTTAATGTTGAAAAAAAAAATGGCAAAATAAACCTAAATATATGATATTTGAGATTTTCCACCGAGAAATAGTACCTACACGTTAGTAGCACGTTCACTACAATCTAATAGATGCACTTTTGTCTGTCTATGTCCCAAAATGTTTATTTAAACTCCTGTAACTAGATCTATATCCGCGACAAATTGGAAGATTCACCAAAAACTTGAAAGATTACATTTGTATTCTCCCTTTACTGTCTTAGCAGCTGGTACGAGATGTATGAAAAATTGGAATTCGTACTCTCCGCCACAAATTACTTTCTAGAAATATTTTATTTGTAAATACTTCCAGAACTAAACCAAAGAGTAAAGTATTCGAATATTTGTTCTCGACATAAAATCATTTGATCAAATATGAAGTTATTTGAGAGTTAAAGGTCAAATGTGTCTCCTGATGTGTATGTGTGTATATTGTGTGTGTGAATAAGGGGAGAAGATGTACAATCTTAGCCAAGTATAAAATATGTGTGTATAGCAAGTATAAAATATGTGTGTATAGCAAGTATAAAATATGTGTGTATAGCAAGTATAAAATATGTGTGTATAGCAAGTATAAAATATGTGTGTATAGCAAGTATAAAATATGTGTGTATACAGAATCTTTTACTTTAGTGACTTAACTTATTTACCGTTTAGGCCTACAGTACAATAAATTCAGTAAATAAAGAGAGTGAGAGAATTAAAATGTATCTCGTGGATGAATGAGAAAAGAAGTCAAAGAATTAATTCCATACATTATATCAATTAGAAGACAACTATTGAAAGTGTAATGACAAGTAAAATAGATAAAATACGAGATTTAGATTAATTAGACCTTTCAGCAATGGAACAGAGAATGGTATTAATTACAATAAATAATGAACAATAGTTTTAACTTTAAGTACTCTTTTCTATATTTGAAATATTACAATTTATGGATTGTCTTCCAATCCTAGCAAAACAATAACATTTGTCTTTGTATTCTAACTAAAACAACATCACAAAATATAATTACTAGTAGGTTTAAAAAAATATTATTAAAATTTTTTATGACCAGGTGTAAAAACAAAACTTAAACATGAAGTAGCCTCTCCTTTAAAGTCCCATGGTATACAAATACTTTAATATGTATGAATGTGATATCTAGTATTGAAAGAAGAAGTGCTGACAAAAATATCATTTCTGTCCTGGAAGACATTTTCAAATATGATTTTAAAATAACAGTACCTTGAAAATGAAATATCTAGTGGTAGTGCGGGTGAAATGCAATAGCTTCCATACGCTCTAGGATTACGTCACCTTATTGACGTCACCTATTGATAGCTCTAACCGCGATTGAAATAATTAATTATGCTAATGATATGTACTCGTGTGCAGCACGTGCAGAGAGTCGCGCATGTCAAGTTTTTTTTTCTGTTTTTTTTTTCCCCGGCGTCCCTTTCTAAAGCGTCTATACGTGTCGGGGTTCTGAAGGCGGGAGTGAAGGGGTTAGGGGCTGAGGTCACTTCTGACCAGTTTATGCTGTTTGTCGAGAGCAAATATGCCATAATAAGATTTGAGTATTGAATCAGTTTGATTGACAATTTCATCTCTCTCTTTGTGTTGTGGTCTTGTCCTTATAACAAATACCAGAGAAGACGAGGATAGAATATATAAAAAAAATTATTGGTGAAAAGTTGCTTAGTAAAAAAGTAAAAGTAAACTTGTATAAATATATGAATACATTAATACAAAAAGTAAATTGTATGGTAAACTAATCCATAGGGCCGATGAATCAACGTTCACCATATTTTTGTGTGGCTGAGGTATACTAGGACATTGTGTGGCCAGCATTTTCCTCAACTATTGTCAGGTACCCAACAAAGCTGGGTAGACTCAGAGACACCACCCTGACCCGGGATCACTCCTAGCCTTCACAAGGGTTCGAACCAAGGATCTTCGGTACGCCAGCCGAACGCTCTGTCGCTCGGTAAGTGCTCGACATTTGTGTGTCAATACTGTAATAAAACAGTTAAGTATTCTTTTTAGGCCGTGGCCGGTCCGTTGAGCTAATGAAGCGTTCACAGGTTTCCGTCGTCTCTGCATAGAAAGGGATTATGTTGCCAGCACAAGCCAAACTACATTTTTCCCCTCGCTTATGTCAGTAACTCATTAGAACTGGTTAAACTTAGATTCATCATTCAGGAAATATATATATATATATATATATATATATATATATATATATATATTCAGCTATAATGGTTATTTATACTCCGTTTATTGTGCTGTTAATTACGCTGTTAACAACGGCTATGGTGCTGTTAGCTACTATTATTGTGATGTTAACTGCGTTTATTGTGCTGTTAACTACGATTATTGTGATGTTAACTGCGTTTATTGTGCTTTTAAATACAATTATTGTGATGTTGACTGCGGTTATTGTGCTTTTAAATACAATTATTGTGATGTTAACTGCGTTTATTGTGCTTTTAAATACAATTATTGTGATGTTAAATACAATTATTGTGCTGTTAACTACGATTATTGTGCTTGTTACGGTGTTTATGTTGTCCCTCTCTCTGTGTGTTTTGCGGCCCCCTGGTTCCCACCCTAGCCCTTGTCTCTACAACTTACATTCGGTAGCTAATTCATGCACAAAAGCCACAACCATACTTCATATAACCGCGTCAAACCCTATTCCAGTCAGATAATGTTTACAATCATATAAGTACCAATCTGGTACTTTTTTGTTTGCGCCACGATACGCGTGCTGTCATATATATAAAGCTGTCATGAGAAAGAGCCACTCAAGTACTCTACGATAATTGATAAACACATAATATTCAAATATCCCCCATCGGCCTCTGTTTGATTCCATGACAAACACAAAGAAACACCGACCTCTTGGCATTGTCTGGCATCCCCTTTTCGTTCTATTCTCTCACAAACACTTCGATGACCTTACACGGACACATGACCAGCAAAGGAAGGGGGTGGGGGTGTGTGGGGGTATTGGTGGCAGGGGGATGACACATTTTCATATCGGATGTTTCCATAGGGCCCCAAGTTTAAATAGAGATCAGAAAACTGTACCCGGGGAGGGAAAAGAAGTGAAAAGCGTTCCATCTTCAGCAGAATTAATGGCAGTAAAATCTATAACGATTATTTGCTACTGTGTATAAGGTTAAATCGTTGAAGGCTTCAAAGACTAGAAGAGGATAAAGAAGAAAAAAAGAAACATGATGCTTGTGTTAAAACTGGGATTTTCAAAATATTTGGTCATACGACTGGAGAATTCAGGGGAAGGAAATAAAAAACTAAATTTATAAAAACAACAACATGTACTTAAACTTGGAAGCTGCAAAATATTATTGAATTTAAAATAAAATTGTATGAATAAGAGATACGTAACCATTAAAACAGTGAACTTCTTTTTATACTTTTACAATATCGGGTACATTTAACAGTAGTCCAGGAAATACAATGATCATTTTTGATGAACGATACAATGTTTACATAATGATGCTATTATTGTTATTTCTTATACATTACAGACGCTCCTTCTATAAAGAAGATTATTGTGTCCTACGCTCATCCGTGGTCCGAGTCTAGTCTTGCATTTTTATAAATGTTTTAAATGATGTTAAGTTACTGGTTTTCCTGGTTTGTTCAGGCAACCCATTCCATGCCCGAATGCTACTAGGGAAGAAAGAGTACTTATATGCATTTGTTATCGCATAGGGAATAAGGAAAGTGTTTTTGTCTTTTATGTTTATCTGAGCTTTGCAACAGGTTGTTATTGGGTTGTATTTCTAAATTAGAGTTTAATGCCTTTCGATTGTTTGAACAGTAAATGTGAGGTCAGATTTCATTTATATCATTTTTAAGACATAATTACAATTAGATAGCCTAGAAAAAAAATCATAGAGTATTAACCTGAATAGACCCAAACTCTGAACACGTGCACTCTAAGCTTCATTGAATAGATATCTATAAATAAACATATATATATATATATATATATATATATATAGCTTATCTTAACCTCTCCACAGAAGTATAACCATGTGTGTTTACATGGGAGACACACACACAGACACACACGTTAAAATGACATTTACATTTGGGAAAAGATGTGTGGTAGGTGTCTTACTAAACTGTTGCCCAAATGTGCCCTGCTAAATAATACAGTTCTGAAATAGAATTTAGAAAAAAAAAAAAAAACTATTGAAACTTAAAGATTAAAATATAATACTGAGCTCAAAATCAACCCTTTTCAGACCTAGCTACAGAGTATGACTGTGCAATTAGTATAATTATAATTGTCTAATAGTAAAAAAACAAACAAACAAAAATTTGAAACCAGGAAGACCACAGAAAAAAATAAAATAAATAAAGGACGTGACAAGAGAATAGCATTCTAGCTCAGGTCGAGATATCATTTTTAAACCACTGGTGAAAATTAATTTTAAAAATGATTTCCCCTTGGTCCCGGAAAAGTAAACATCACAGGGACAGTGATGAAAGGCCACGCTACATCACTCCACGTGGTTACTCCTGATTGGATGAAGAAGAAAAAAAGTAAAACAGAAGGCAGAATTTTTTTTTCTCCCAACCACTGTTTAAATTTAATGTCGTGAAAGAATGAATCTAACGTCGTAAATGAATGATTCTAATGTTGTAAATGAATGCATCTAATCTGGTAGAATACTGAATGTAATGCGCCGTGTGTTGAAATATAGCGAGCGGGAAACAATACGTCCATCAGGTTCTATTGTTTATCCCCTCAACACGTGACCAATCCATACCAAACATTTACATTCAAAAGACTCGTGGAATCAATCGTACCATCGATTGCCAGTACACAACGGAAAGCGGAGGGAAACATCTGTATAGCGTGATTGGAAACTTTAGTAGCTATTAACCCTCCGCCTGTACTCTGTTATGTTCATTATGTTTTATTTATATTTTAATTAAACGCCGAAAATCTAATCCTTAAAATAAGTTTCCAGATCTTTCGTCGAAAAAAGCTCTGTTTACAATGATAATAAAGAAAAATACAGTTTATATGATTATTTGTTATTGTCGTTCTCTTTACATCAAAATAGTGTAAGCTTATATAAAATATAAATACATCATGTCTTAACTAAGTTGATAATTTATAAATCAATGATCTGTATAAAATGCTAAGATTTCTATGATTTTGAAATTGAATTTAATGCCTTAAGTCTTAAGGACGTAAAGCTTAAAACAAAACCACAGATCATGGTATAGTTAAACACAATAAAGATAATTTATCATGTCGTCAAGTTACTTTCAATCAAAAGCGTATTTAGGCATGTTCCACATGGTCCACAAAAGGGGCCCCAACACATCCCAAAATACACAAGCTAACACAGCGATTTTGGAAGGCAGGGGCGAGGCCATCAGGAGCTCCCACATAAATTTGGCCCTTAGGAACGGGGCCCCTACTATCCTAAATACGGCCCTTCTTTCACTACATTTATTTGGGTTATATTGAATTAACCGATCCCATAATTTGGAAGTTTAAAAGTAGATTTAAAACTATTTTTTACAGAAAAGAAAATGTTCTTGTATATACTTGGAAGTACAATTCAGGGAGTTTTAAAGTGTAATAAGAATAAAACCTAAACTATTCTCAGAATATTAATGATGATTGATGATGATACTAACTTGGTCATTAATTCGAGAAAGACTAATACAAGAGTTAATGAATTATTTTTGGTCGTTGTTAATTTGGGTAACAGAGACTATCGTCAATAGTATACTATTACACTATAATAGACTATTTACTTTAAATCCTACATTACATCGTATACTGAGCTATTTTTTTATGCAGGTTTACTGGAACAGAAGTTGTGTAAATGGATTAAGGGGTGTTGGATAAGGGGGGGGGGGTGGACGATAGTGAAATAGGTCAGGTTATGAGTGTTGGGGTGGGGGGCTCTGGGTCAACACCAAATATCTTTTCATCATATGATGTTAAAAACTTTCCGAAAAACTTCACTGTAATGAGTTCATTTGAAGATCTGAATATTATGTCAATGTTTTTATTATTTCACAATACTTTACACTATAGTAACAACAGCTTTACTAAATTTATCTTTACTATAAATTAACAATGGATTTCGTTGCAGACACGTCTATACTCAGAGTAGTGCATGTTGTTGTCTATCCAATATTTTTACAATAACTTTATTGTGTTCTTGAAATAATTTTTCTGTAACTTTGCTATAACTTTACAATAGCTTTAGAATAACTTTATAATAACTTAAGAATTCATTTCAATACGTTATAACATCTTTAATTCCAAGAATGCACTACGCTATAAATTCTACCAGTAATTCTACCTTACGATATAAGCCGTACCTAAACTTATGCCAATGGATATTTTGGAAGGTAAAAAGAAAGCAATTAGTAAAACCACAAGGACTAGGGTTTAAACCCATGATAAGCCGTCATTGAGATAACGCACCGAGTTCACCCAATCGTAATTGGTTATCAGCAGTAGTGAGAAAAAACAACCCAACAAAGTATGGGTCTCAATGACCTGATCTTTCATGACTGAACGACCTTATAACATTACACACTCGATTTTGTCGTCTGGGTTTAGATGATACAATTTCTGATACAGCTAACACATGATCTTAAACCCAAACTATCTTTACATTAAAATTGGTTGAAATCGTATAATGATGAACATATGAATAATGTACGTCACCGGCTTGTTTATAATTTTGAACAAATAAGATATGATAAAATATTTCAGGAAAATCTGTTAGAAGATCCTTTATTAACTAGAATGTCGACTATATGTATCATAGCATTCACATACAAACAAAGTGCATAGTGAACTTAAATTGTAAATTCACATATTATCGAAAATTATTTGTCATATTTATTGATAAATCTATCAAATTGGCATCACATTGACAAAAAAACCTATATACACGTAGCTAATACTTTATAGTTTAAAAAATGGAGGTATCTGAAATCATTAATCCAGTACTTTGTAACCCGCACCATTGATATATCATTGATCAGCGTAACTTGCCAACTCTAAATTCCCCAAATCCATCGCTGATTTATTTCTAAGAAAAAAAAGAAAAAAAAGTTTAAAAAAAAAATAAAATAAATAAATACACAGAATTGAGAAGATCAAATATTATTAAAGACTGAAAATAAAAGAAAAATTAAATGAACCCAATTCCAATATTTATTCTTCTCTTCACTGGTCATCCAGGTAGTGAAGGGAGTGGGAGGGATCGGAGGGTGAGATTGATTTTTATACTGTGTCGTACGAAGTTAGACCTTAACAATGCTATTCGTTCCCTCTGACCTGTGCCTCACTACGATTCTGGTCAGTATGAATGGAAGAGCTTTATACACACCCTGCCCCCAACTCTCTGCCCTTACAAAACCCCAGACTTCGCGCCCCCCCCCCCCTTTGCCAGGACATCATCTCTTGAAAATAACTGTGGGATACCTGCTAGAAAAATAATGACTTCCGTGTGGTTCCAGCCTTAAATTAACTATTAACTTTTTGAGAAAGAATATAAAATCAATTTTTCTACTCACATATAACAAGGACTACTCGTCTTACTTTTTTCAAAGTTCTAGTTCAGCAAAAGATTATTTCCAATTTTTTTCAAGGCCATAAATCTAAAGCCGTTGTACCCCCCCCCCCCCCCAAACCGATCTCTTCCCCCCCCCCCCAAGAAATGTAAACAGGTAAACAATCGTGTGCATTGTTTTGTTCATATTATTGTGACATTCGTCTGTTATATATTCCAGCTAAAAATCTACCTCTTGTGGTTGGAAGTCCAAACCCTTTATTGAATATTCTACGGAAATCTTGCTATTAATTTCATTTTCCTGAAAAAAACTTTTTTTTTTTTTTTTTTTACTAAAATTAAGAATTAGTATTCTAGTAAGTTAGAGTTATTATGTTTTTTATAGTAAATTGAAAAATAAATCATTATTTTGTGTGTGTGCAAAGTTTTTGATACCAGTGCAATAATTCAATAATATGTATACATTTTCCATAATTTACATTATTTTAAAAATATTATTAAAACTTAAACCTAAATATTTTAATAGTCACTCAATTGGCTTGTGTGATTTCCAGAGTTTTTTTTAAAGGCTTAAATAGAGATATTGACAGACTACTGAACTAACGACATATTTTCTAAACGACATAATTGATTGCCAATGCCAACCGTGGATGGATGAGTGCTTTCCCTTCCTGGTGCCACAATAATTAGGTTATGGTTTGGGTTATGGCAGTGACCAGCGATGCCTCGATTAGGCAGGCTCTTGCCTTTTTTGTTTAATTCATTATCCCGGGCTGAAGGGGCCCTGCTCTATGATTGATATGCCCTAATTGATATGGCTGGGGAAGGGGGGGGGCGGGGTGACAAGCAAATTGAATTGTGTTATTCTTGTGTGGCAAAGTTCAAACATCGACCTAATGTTCTGAGTTTTGTTTGATGTACCTCTGGGTTTATAAGTTCAACGTATGCCAATTGATGAAACTATACTCTTTGTAAATGTACTAGATCTAGTTCTTTAGGTGTGTTTACAAAGTAACGATGATTCATCTAGATGACATATATGTCATTTAAAAATTAAGAATAATTTTCTTTAGCAGATGCTCTGCCCCCTCCCCCCAAATCACTATCTCTTTCTCCCTATCTCTGTATCTCTCTGTCTATATAATAAACCAGTATCTATTTATACCTACATACCTACTTACATAGCTACCTACCTACCAACCTACCTATCTACCTACATAGCTACCTACATACCTACCTATCTACATATCTACCTATCTACCTATCTACATATCTACCTACTTACCCCCTACCTACCTACATACATACATAGCTACCTACCTATAAACCTACTTACCCACCTACCTACACACATACCTACCTACTTACCTATATCACTACATATCTACCTATCTATATACCTACCTTTATTAAAAACACCCATTTATATATTCATTTATCTAGCATTTTTTTTTATCTATCTATTTTTAAAAGTATATAATATCTATCTTTCAAAATATCGTTTTATTTATCTAATTACTACCTATCAATCTATCCTATCACAAATTCATCAACTCACCTATCCATCATAACATCTATCATCATAACATCTATCACTATAACATCTATCATCATAACATCTATAATCATAACATTTATCACCATAAAATCTATTATCATAACATCTATTATCATAACATCTATCATCATAACATCTATCACCATAGCATCTATCATCATAACATTTATCACCATAAAATCTATTATCATAACATCTATTATCATAACATCTATCATCATAACATCTATCATCATAACATCTATCACCATAACATCTATCATCATAACATCTATCACCATAACATCTATCATCATAACATCTATCATCATAACATTTATCACCATAAAATCTATTATCATAACATTATATTATCATAACATCTATCATCATAACATCTATCATCATAACATCTATCATCATAACATTTATCATCATAACATCTATCATCATAAAATCTATCATCATAACATTTATCACCATAAAATCTATTATCATAAAATCTATTATCATAACATCTATTATCATAACATCTATCATCATAACATCTATCATCATAACATCTATTATCATAACATCTATTATCATAACATCTATCATCATAACATCTATCATCATAACATCTATTATCATAACATCTATCATCATAACATCTATCATCATAACATCTATCATCATAACATCTATCATCATAACATCTATCATTATAACATCTATTATCATAACATCTATCATCATAACATCTATCATCATAACATCTATCATCATAACATCTATCATCATAACATCTATCATCATAACATCTATTATCATAACATCTATTATCATAACATCTATCATTCTATCTATCCATCTTTACTTTTATATATCTGTCTATCTGTCCGTCTATCTATCTGTCAATTTAGGTACCTATCTAACAATCAGTCTATTTATCTAGCTGTCTATCTGTCTATCTATATGTCTGTCTATATGTATGTCTGTCTATCTGTACGTCTGTCTATCTGTATGTCTGTCTATCATTCTGTAATTGACTGAATAAACCACTTGTTATGTCTTCTCAAACTCCCATAATTCTAAGCCTCCAGTCCTCAAAGAAAATCTTTCCCCCATTACGTCACCAGTCTACAGTTACAATTATTCTCTTAGTATCCCACAAATAAAACTATTAAAAAAAAACTAGCCCCCCACTCCGACTGGGGTCTGATTGCCACTATAGTCTACTGAAACCTACGGTACTTCAGAAACAAACATCAAATTATCTTCTTAAAATAAAGTTCGATTAGTCTGAGAGATTTGGACTTTGAGTAATCCCCCTTTAATAATTCCATTCAACCCTACCTCTACCCCCTGCGAGAGAAGGGGGACACGGGGAGATAACCCAACTTCTTTCCCTGGTAGATAGGCTCCCCCTATTTTATTCTTTCCCCTTTTAACTTTTGCTATAGGAGTATCAGGAAGAAGTTTCTGTAATCGAATATGACTGACGTCCCTGCGTAAATTTGCCAGACAAGAAATTACTTTAAAGGACACTACACGCGTTCCTTTATACAATTTCGATGTTGGAAAACTAAGGCCGGCGGGCCTGTTCAAGCCCGCAACAGATTTGTATGCGGCCCACGGAAATAAAATGAATTTTTTTTTTTTTTTTCAATCATAGTGCAATAAAAAAAGTGCACTGAAAAGTCCAAATTCTATAAATCTATCGTTAGTGCACAAGTTATATAAGTTAAATGCATAAAAAAATCATTTCGAAATTATCTAGAATCTATACTAGTTGCTAAAATATTAAGTAAATATATTTCTTTTTATTAGGTTATCAAAATACATACAGGAGAATTTATTTTTTTCAAAATTGTATTGGCAGTGTACACTATTAGTCCTCCCTTTTCTTCAAATATTAATTTACAAACCTTATTCGTTCGTTTAGAACTAGCTCATTTCTTATAGGCTTTAAGGCTTAAATAGTGATATTGACAGACTACTGACTACTTTAAGTTTAACGTAATAATTTACCTAAGCCCAGAAATACGAGTTGCTTTCTATATTTTACATAATTTCTTTGAAAACCATTTAACAAAATTATTAGAAAAGAAAGACCGAGACTACATACTAGTCACTTGTGTAGAATTATTAAAATAAAATTCACTTTGTTAAAAACATAGCATCACTATAGGTATTAACTATAAAATATATATCTTTGATTTACTAAAATCACTGATAATGAAATATCTATATTTGACCTACTTGAAGTACTGATAATGAAATATCTATATTTGATCTACTAAAAGTAATGATAATGAAATATCTATATTTGATCTACTTGAAGTACTGATACTGAATTATCTATATTTGACCTACTTGAAGTACTGATAATGAAATATCTATATTTGACCTACTTGAAGTACTGATAATGAAATATCTATATTTGATCTACTAAAAGTAATGATAATGAAATATCTATATTTGACCTACTTGAAGTACTGACAATGAAATATCTATATTTGATCTACTTGAAGTACTGATAATGAAATATCTATATTTGATCTTCTAGAAGTAATGATAACGAAATGTCTATATTTGATCTACTAGAAGTAATGATAATGAAATATCTATATTTGATCTACTTGAAGTACTGATACTGAATTATCAATATTTGATCTACTTGAAGTACTGATAATGAAATATCTATATTTGATCTACTAGAAGATCGATTCAGGAACCATTCCTCGGTTAAATGCGTCCAGACTCCGTCTTTATTTGTTCGCCCCGTCTAATTGATGGAGTCGGAAAGGCATTCTCTCAGATCGAATCCCAGAAATGATTCTATCAGAGAGAAAGACTCACAGATAGGGTTATATAGCTAAATAATTGGATCGTTTTTTCTATTGAGTTAAAGAACAATGATGACTCAGAACTCAATTCACACACATAATTAACATCATTTTGTTATTGTGACATAACTTTTGATAATGTCGCTTTTCAAAATACTGTTTGTTATAAGATTTTCTAATAGCAATTTCTTTAAAAAAAAACTTAGGGTAAGGAATAGGGTGTCTATCAAAAATCGTGAAAAGAAATTGCGATATTTAAACATTAATTAGACATGATCTCAGTGACTGCATTTTTATTTATTTATTAATTTATGTGAAGTTGTAGAAATAGTCATACCTAAATGGTTTCCATTTAATAATTTAAGTATTATTTTCGTAAACCAAAGTTTTGGGGAAAATAGCAACAGTTGCTTTTGTTAATTTGTTAGATTTTATGTAGCCACTAGAGTATTTATTCATATTCAAGCTTTAGATAGTCATCATAACTGACATTATTAGGTCCTAGTTAGCCTTAAGAGCATTTCTTAAATTATTAAGTTCTAGTTACCAACAGAGCATCATTTGTCTTCTTCAATTCTAAGCAGCCATTAAAGCTGCTTGAACTCGGAGACATTATTTAGAATATAGACCCAGGAAATAAACATCGACCTAATACAGACATACAATATCGCTCATGTCAAGTAGTATATTTTTTAAATTCATTTCATTATTGAAATAGCATTAGATAATATATCAATATAGAACAGATCGTATAGACACATACTCTTTCCCTCTTTTCTCTATTATGTCTTATGTACCACCTATACATTATCTATAACACGAGTATAAAATCACGTGTAGACAAAGTTATTAGATTAAGCCGATTCTTTATTAGGTACATTCTCATGGGGGTTTAGTAAAGTTTAGTTTAGATTCGTGGTCTTTACCATTGCCATCTATAACACCAAATATAACAATATAATTTTATAAAACACACACACACATTTTCAGCACACCGTCACCATAATTGTTTTTTAAATTTGATAAACTAGTCATTAGTGTAACCACCCACCAATATAGCTTGCGGAAGTTTAAGGGATACGTTTTTTTTTTGTAACAATCAGAAATGCTAAGACAAATGGATTTTCGCATAATTAAATTTGATTGCTTAATATTATAGCTGAAGCTAGAAACATACCAAAACACAATTTCAGAGCATTTTAGCTCAGAGAGAAAAAGAACTAAAATTGCACTAGGATTGTTTGGCCAGCACAAGTCCTAGAAGCCATTGACGCATCCCAGCCAGAGAGTTCTGTGAGTAGCTGTGGACATTCAAATACCATAATGCATTTTAAATCTGAAATAGCACACAGCTTCTGGTACATAATTGTATCACGTGACAGATGTATCTATTTGTATATAAAGGTAAAAACAAAAGTAAATATTCTGACCAAATGTATCTTGGACTTAAGATTTTCAGGCTTCGAGTACATTTAAATTTTTGGACTTTTTGAATGAAAGTTTTTTGTCTAATTATTGAAAACTCTACAAATAATCATTAATACCTTAAATCTTCAACTCTTTTAATTTGGCCTATAAGAACTTAACTAATAGCTGTGTTCATTTGCCGACTGTAAGAATATAAATACGTGAATGTGATGCTATGAGAATGTTAAGAATAAAGTTTGTTTAGTGTATATGGCCAAAGATAGAATCATTTGATCATAGATTCTTTACAGAAATGCACGCTGTGAATGAAATAAAATATCTATGTACGTTATGGCCAATGTAAACAAAGAAAAGCATACATGGGCCTATCTATATATTTATACGAGTTGATCTGAAACGCAAACGTCTGAGAAAGTTTTTTTATTTATTGTTTTATTTGTTTGTGGTTTCAATCATCTGATAACTGAGCCGATCTCTGGGCCTTGTGTGTGTATGTTTGATGTGGACTAATGAAAGATCATGTATGAAACATGACAAATGAGCTGCATGGGAAATTTGCATGGCACAAGGATGGATATATGGACGATGGGATAGCTGATGGGGAAATAGGTGCGGTGGGGTGAGGAGTGCATAAGATGATGGAAGGTTTGAGAAATGGAAATTAAAGGTTTGGTCTGAACTTGATGTTTGAAGTAAGATTAATTGATTGTATAAATATCTCTCTCTCTTGACTTAATATATTGAAAGCATAAAAGAGTTAGGTATAGACAGTAAGAAAGACTGAGCACAGAATATGGCAGATACAAGATAATAGTCAGAAGGATAAGAAAAAAGATAAACTGATAACTGATAAAATAGAGAGAGAGAGAGAGAGAGAGAGAGAGAGAGAGAGAGAGAGAGAGAGAGAGAGAGAGAGCGAGAGAGAGATGAAGTGATGGAGAGAGAAACAAACAAAGATATATATAATCTTGATTTACACATTGTTAGAAATGAAGAGTGTCTGACTAAAAAATGTTTGGTTTATTGAAATAATATAATGTAATCAAACGTCCTTTAAAAATAAAACGTAAAATATAATATATACGCTGAGTGTTATATTACAGCCTTTTGTACGGATAATGGTTTTTGTTATTTTTTTCACAAATAGTGTTTTTTATACATGTTTCTGCAAACAATGGTTTGTTACATGTTTCTACAAATAATTTCTTTTGTTACAGGTTTATACAAACAATGGTTTTCTAAAGTGCTAAGCGATTACGTGTAAATAAGTTTTTATAGACTAATAATAATAAAGAGTCTTAGTACTTATGTACAATTAAATGAACATCTTGTTAGACGTGTCCTGTCTGATGCTAGCCTTATTTCTACCGGATTCTTCCAAATTGTAAAAGAAAATTAAGACGACTATCAAGGCTAAAATATCTTTTGAAATTCTACCTACTATAGGCTAGTATAAAAAGGTCCAAACTGTTATAATGTCTTTGTGAAAGGAAGCATAAATAGACCCAATAGGTTCATAACTATAAGTTGTTATGTATGAGTATTTTGATTGAATATTTTTTTATACATTATCGATCCCCATCACATCATTTAAGGACTTAAATTATTCATCACCCGATCTATCCATTTTTATACATTGTGTCTTGTGATCATATCTCCATCATTTCATTCTTCTAGTATGCATACCAAACTGTATTTGTTTTAAGGCTACCATCACCTTCCCATTTCTTTCATTATTACTTTACATATTCAAGCATTTTTATTGTTCTTTATTATTGTATTGTCCAGAGAAATCTTTACCTCCGTGATGTTTTTTTTGTTGTGTAACGATAATAAAGAGCCATAAAGTTTAACATTGCTTACTTGCTTAGTTATTTTGGTTAATGTGGAACATATGACCTCCACAATCGCTCTCCAGAGCACTCGATTCAAGTTTAATATTAGGACAATATAAACGAATCCTACAAAGTCAGTTGTATTGATTACTTAATTCAGGTAGTTTGCAAATTAATCCAATATTTTTATCAGACGTTCATGTTGAAAACATGAAATGGATTTAAAATCACAATCGGAAAAAAAGACAACTGAAAAATATTTTTTAAACAATAAAATATCGTATCAACATAATCGCGAGGCAAATAAATATAAATATAAATATATAAATATAATATATAAATAAAATATATTCTGTATAAATCAACACACTATGCATCGTGCAATGTAATTAAAGACTTACCTCTAATTATGTCCCTTCGTGTCGTGATCTAGCTGTTCTGAATTCACAACCTAATTCACATGTACTGAACACCAGTGTTTTCACGCAATTCCTTAGGGGGAGTGAACACAGTGAACGGCACCCGTTTTAAAAATAATCCACTTCTCGCTCCACCAAACCAAACAATCTATTCACCAAATTGAAATCAATTCCGTAGTTTGAACCAACAAAAAAAATAAAAAAATACGGTACAGCAAATGCATTCGATGAAAAAAAACACACGATGGTATTAACCTTACATGGTTCAGAGGTCACGCCCCTGTGGTTCTAAAAGGGCTGCTCACCCACCAACTAGTAGCGAGATGTTAAATAAGTGCTTATAAATTCACAGCATGCGCGATTAGTTAAAGAGGGTTTTTAAAAAACGCATCAACAACAAAACGAAAATATAAAAAAGCGAAAGAAGAGTTCTACGCAACGAAGGGAGACTATTATTACCCAAGTGTATCATCTCCCCTTGCAGAAGAGAGTGTAGCAGTGTTGGCGCGTAATGCCAGAGTGATGTCCCATGGCAGCGAAACCAGACGGTTAAGTATCATATGTTCACGTCCACTATACTGAATGGTTTACTGAAAAAACATTGTGTTTTATTTTTGCAATATCTGTAAGATCTATAATATAATAATGTTCTTTATTTCCCTGGTATGTTTCAAGAGAAGGTGTGTGAATTTTAATTAATTTATTTTTCGATATAAAACTATACTGGTTTAGTAAGTACATTAATGAATCAATCGAATTAATCTATCTAGTCATATATGTCATATATATGTGTCTATTTATCTATTTATGTATCTATGTAATCTATGCGATCTATGTAACTATGTAATCTATTTAATCTATGAAATCTATGTAATCTATCTAATCCGTCCAATCTGTCAAGTCTATCTAATCTGCTTTATATTAGCATGGTGTGAGGCGCTATAAAAATGTCCTTATTATTATTATTACTTATACTATCTAATCTATTTAATCTATCTAATCTAATCAATCTAATCTAATATGTCCAATCTATCTAATCTATCAAATCTATCTAAGCTATCTAAACTGTCTAATCTATCTTATATGTCTAATCTGTAAAAATCTGTCAAATTTATTTAATCTATCTAATCTATCTAATCTATCTAATCTATCTAATCTATCTAATCTATCTAATCTATCTAATCTATCTAATCTATCTAATCTATCTAATCTATCTAAGCCATCTAATCTATCTAATCTATCTAATCTATCTAATCTATCTAATCTATCTAATCTATCCAATCTATCCAATCTATCTAATCTATCTAATCTATCTAATCTATCTAATCTATCTAATCTATCTAATCTATCTAAACTATCTAATCTGTCTAATCTATTGAAGCTAACTAAACTGTCTAATCTATCTAATCTGTCTAATCTGTAAAAATCTATCTAATCTATCTCATCTATCCAATCTATCTAATCTATCTAATCTATCTAATCTATCTAATCCACAGAATCTATCTAATCTATCCAATCTATCCAATCTATCTAATCTATCTAATCTTTCTAATCTTTCTAATCTTTCTAATCTTTCTAATCTTTCTAATCTTTCTAATCTATCTAATCTATCTAATCTACTCTAATCTACTCTAATCTACTCTAATCTACTCTAATATATTCTAATATACTTTAATATACTTAAATATACTCTCATATAAGCATACTTTCATATACTCGCACATACTCTAATTTATCACTGTTGATTTCTTTTTCAATTAATCATTCAACGCTTGCCATCTTTCTATCAATCAATCCATAGATCTCCTAACTGTCTGTTTGTTTTTGTATGCTTTCCAGTGTTTTGTTTTTAAAACCTGCAAGATAGTCTAAAATGGAAGTCTAGTATCTCAGTGTAATTGTTTGGTCTAGTTTCCCAGTCTAGCATGGGAAATCATCTGTTGTTCTATCTATATGTCCTACAATACAAACACATAAAACTACATGAAAACAAAGGAAAGAAAACGGAACCAATATAATACAGCAACGAACAAATAATTATAGTTTCACTTTCAATGCCTGTACGCTTAGACCTTTCTGTTTTTTGTCCAGTTCACACTTTTTCTATTCACTTTGTCTAATTCACTCTAAGTTACGTCTAACCTCGGTACTGTTTCCTTTTTTTCCCCCCACCTCCACTTCTATTTTTAGTCTACGCCATCGGTTCTCACACACAAGTGTTCAGACGGGTACAGTAGCGTGTTAACAGCATCTCGATATACGGCAGATTAATGCGGCTATAACAAACTATCAGATACGAATGAAAACTTGATATTGACAATACACGTGTTTACATAAAGCATTTTGTTTTTAAGCTGTTCAAGTAAGCCCTTCGTGCAAAATTCACAAGAGAAAAGCTGTGCTGACCAACTGTCTACACAAAACCAAACATGTCCCTCCACCAAACTGGACCACCAAACTGGACCATCAAACTGGACCTTTGTCGAGTCCAGAAACTCTGCTAATGACCGACGTAAGCTAATACTAATACAATAAATAGGCGACCACGGCCTCACCACGGCGGATGTGCCCCCATGGGGGCGTCCGATCATTTGGCCCTCAGTGTTCCTAGACGGTCACTAATGGTCACACATCCTACATGATTAGAACTGACCGCCAGTGACCTTCTTAAAAAGAAAAGAAGTGTTTCTATTTTGTTTCTGCCAATGTAGAATAATCTTTTATTTTCAGATTCCAGATTTGAAGTTCTCTCGTATCCATAGCAAAAGATGATTACAAAACATGTTTTGTTATTTGTAATAGAACCCTGAGAAAAGTCGGTCAGCAAAACAGGTTAATTGTCCTATTGTAATACATTTCTTTCTGGTCTTTTGTAAATTATTTCGTCAAGAGATCTTCTTATTTATGGCTTTTATTTGTTTCTACTAGAAGAAAAAATAAGAACACATATGAAGACAATAGGAGAAAAATCACTGAGCTATATATATATATATATATATATACAAGCTACATTGCCCGGCGTTGCCCGGGTGAAAAAAAAAAAAGGACTGTCTGGGGTGCAGATAACAAATTTATAAACTACACTTACTGAATACTTTTAGGAAAGTAAATAAATATTGTAATAGAGTAAAAAAAATAGTCAAATATTTTTATTTAACAAAATCTATATTGCCTTTAGATTTACAATGTCTTTTAGTTTTAAAAGTTTGAAAAATTAATTGTCGAAAAAAAAAAGTATAGTCTAACTGGAGAATCGAACCCTGGTCGCCCGTATAGCAGTCCACTACGTTTACCACTGAGCTATCGAAGACACATGTCCGATGTGAAAAATTATTAGACGGTATATTGGGCTAGGGCTAGATAGGTCAGTGACACACGTGTTTTCAAATTGACCAATGGGGATCCTCGCGGGGCTTAACACTGTCTTTTTATATATATATATATATATATATATATATATATATATGGAGTGCTCAAGCAAATAAATTGTCGGAGAAGATGGGGACTTTTAAATTTAGATAAGTGCAATGTATGGCACTGAGCTATATATACATGTCTAAATAATAAATATTCATTAAAATTACTTACTCAGTTAACATATACATGTGTTATTCAAAACATTATCCAGAAAAATCATCAACTATTTCATCTTTTGACTTCGCCATTTAATTAATGAATCCGGTTCTCATTAAATTTAACACAATGTGGTCGTATTATCGTATAAGAGAGTATAAGCTTACATATATATATATATATATATATATATATATATAATGTAGGTTCCGTATAAAAGAGTTAATTTCTATCAAATTTCAATGACGCAATTACGAACAGTTATTACATTTTTGGTACGTCCATATGTATATTTATATATATATATATATATATATATATATATATATATATATATATATATATATATATATATATATATAGCTCAGTGCCATACAGTGCACTTATTTATATTTAAAAGTCCGCACTTTCTCCTCAATTTTGTTCTCCATTTTAATTGCTTGAGCACTCCGTGTATATATAGCTCAGTGAGAAAAATGGCAAGAAAATAAAAGAAAAACGTAAAAATCAGGGCAATAGAAATAAGGGTGACAGAAATGAGAACAACTGAAACAAGGACATCTGAAATTACAACAACTTAAAAAAACAACACAAATGAAGACAACAAGGAATGAGGAAAACAAGAAAAGAACAAATATAATCGGGACATTTGAAATGAGGACAATAGAAATGGGGACATATCAAATGGGGACGATAGAAATGATGACAAAGGAAATAAAGACAACATAAATGAGGACATTTAAAATGAGGACCATAGAAATAGAAAAGAGAACGAAGGAAATGGGGACATTTCAAATGAGGACAAAAGAAATAGAACTTTGCAAAGGGGGATGATAGAAATGAAAACAACAGAAGTGGGAAAAAAAAATAAAAATGGGTAGAACATAAAATGAGGACAACATAACAAAGAACAAAGAAAATGAGAAAATAGAAGAAAAGTACAGTGAAAGAAAATGAACGAAACAAATTCGACAAAATAAAAAAACAAAACAAAAACATAAAACCAAAACCTAAAAACAAAAACATAAAAAGCAAAGTTTTTATTTGATTTACTGGGTGATTTCTTTTTTGTTTTAAATTATCGTTTCATATTTTCTTGCATGCTAGTTCTTTGTGAACTAAATACTATAAATAGTAATCGCGTTTGACTAGTCGGGTGAACCAACCTTATTTCCCGTCTCTAAATTATGGTTCTCCATTCAAACCAAAGACTATAATATGATGGACCGCTTGCTTTAATATTTATGCTATTTGAGGACTCGAGTGACTTCTTTTCGGAATTGCCGATTCATTTTTGTACTGTGCACTTCCGTTTTATTTAATCGCTATGATTTTCATAATGAAAAAAAATTAAAATTAAAATCGAAAGTTGTATATAGCGGAAACATTTAAGCAAACTTAAGAACGTAGAAGTCATTTAAGACTGCGTTACTGGATGTACACAGAAAAAACGAACATATAAGCTCTAAAAATAGAGCAATCGCCTCAATCGGTCCATCTTTATAGTATTTTGTTATAACTAAGGGCTAGTAATTAAAATCTAGCCAGTCTTTCTAACTGTAAAACTATAATTGAAATGATGTCCAGAATATGCAAATGTATGTAATCGTGTGTTGACTTTATTGAAGTATTATGGAAAGATTAACCTCTCTACGACTGTCAAAGTCCCCCCCCCTCCCCTTTCCCACGACCCCCGTAATGCACTTGACACTACCCAGAGGAAGACAAATCAACGCGTAGTGTATGTCGCACTTATTCTAATGACAGATATTTTACAACGCCCCAGAGATACGACCCTTCGCCCAACTGAATATTATATCCGGCCCTGTGTTTGTGTGCATGGCTGTGTGTGTATATGTGTGTGTATGTGTGTTTGTTTGTGTGCGTGGTGGTGTGCTAACGTGTTTGAGTTTTCTGGCCGATATTCGTTTTTCCTTATTTCAGCATTTTACTTTGAACATTGTTTAATATTTATCATTGAAATAAATACCTGATACAAACATAACATAAAGAAAAGACCGGAACAAGGAAAGTATTTTTGCTATTGTTGTTGATTTTGCTGTAACATTTCTTTATGTGGTACTTTGATTTAACTGTGGTACGCCATACTTTAAACATATAATTTAGTGATAAGTCAATATATTGTGATAAGACGTACAATTAAAGTGTAAATTGTGAAAATCCCTGGTTAAATATTCAAACATAGTCTCAAAACATTTTAAAGACCAAGTGAAAAGGTTTTTCTCAAAGGAACGAGATTTGGAATAGCCTCATACGGCAGTGACGTATCACAAGGGAAATAAATAAATAAAAATAGACGCTATAAATCTATATTTAACCATTTTGTTAAAAATAAGAACCGGGAAAAGATTCAAAACATGTGGCAATAGATTCAAAACACGTGACAATATTCATTTTTCCTAGTCGGAATCCTTTATGTTACGTCACTTTCCTATTTTGCCGGAAATAAAAACATCTCAAATGGCTACGAGATTTGGAGTATTCCTCCGAAAAACACACACATTTAATTGCAAATATTGAACTAATTACTTAAAATTTATCTTTGATATTTTGTATAAATGTTTTTTATTAACATTCAGATACTGAATACACTATTTACTATCAAAATCAAATGTTAACTCAATTTTGATAAAAAGCTCTTCACTTGGTCTTTAAGTCAAACAAACGAAATTAGGTTGCAAGATTTTTATTTCTTTTTTGTTTACCTTTTCCAAGATCTGGAATTCATATTAGGGCGTCAAATTTTCAGCTTCACCCCTCTTCCCTGATTAAAGCCATAAAAAGACAAAAATTTTGAGGACACATTCACTTGAAAATATTATTGAGAAACAGGTGCGCAACCTTTCGGCACAGCCGTTTAGATGCAGGCCGTTTTGATTCTGGCCGTTTTGATGCTGGCCATTTTGATTATGACCGTTTTGGCGCCGGCTGTTTTGGCTCTGGCCCTTTTGGCTCTGGCCCTTTTCACGCTGGCTGATTTGGCTCCGGCTGTTTTGATGCCTTATTTATGTGTCGTCTTGGTAGGGAAGTATATTTTCGGTCAACACTTTAAATCTTTATAAAGCGAAATTTACGCGTGCTACTTTTTTTCAATATAAATCTAATAACTAAAAATGTACGAAACCGTGGTTAGTCTTCGTGACCACACCAATCAAACAACTTGTTATATAAATGGGAGTTATCAAAGCCAGGATATATATTTCAGTGAATGAAAAGCTTGTCTAAGATACTACCAGCTTACAGTGACGCAGTGGGATAGTCTATACGGTCCTGTGTCTAGCCCTGAGATTATGCCACTAAATTGCATTACATGATAATAATAGACAATTTAGAACACTGGGCAAGAAATAAATTGTTGGCATTCGCGTAGATAAAAAAGGGCGCGATTTCATACATGAACAAACCTTCGTGGATACCAGTCTCAAAAAGTATGTGGACACTGATAACAGAATCACTACTGTTGTTCACACTTACAGAAATAGAAACATAATAGAATACCTGAGATGATTATTCAATTCCTTTATTTTTGTGGAACTTGTAACAGGTTTTGAATTAAGTTCATTATTTTAAAATGTTTACTTTACTACTTTGATTCATTATTAAAAAAAAACTCACGAAATTATTAAAGATTAATTAGATTAAAAAGGTTAATAAGCCTTTATGCATTAAAGACTATTGTTTAAACTGTTCTTATTTTACAAATTGTATCAGTCATTAAAATATTGTTTTCCTCAATTGAAGTTATTAAATTGCATTTAGTGAACTATGGGATATGTTTGTATTCAATTGCGCCAAAACAGCAGCGCCCAAACGTCCTGAGAAACGGAGATAGAATGTAAGTGTCGATTGTTCATTCAATTTTGTAAGAGATATGTACATTATGCGAAATTGACTAGAAGACCTTATACCACATGTCCTTACTAAATCATATCAATCTGAATATACTTCTCAATTGAAGGATGGATAATATCATAGAACACTTGGTTCCAGAACAACAGTTTTGTTCTGTTTTTGACATCTTAAAAAAAAAAAAATTGAAAAAATATATAGTTCACAAACATGTTTCGCAACGCCTGACAGCATTTAAATATTCTCCCTTGCATTGTTTTTCCAATCTTAAAATTCTTCTATTAAAACAATGTTTGTTTCTTTCTAAAAATCCCTTTTTTTTTATTAGTTTATGGCAATTCAGAAACAAAAGGGACAGAACCGACGGCTGGAATAGTTACCAGGAAGAGTTAAGGAGAACAATGAGGCTAGAACAATTGAATCTAGAACTCAATCATTGAAACTTTATGATTTATTCAAAGCAGACAAATTATGTCTTAAATCTATTTCAAGGGAGAGAATTGATTTTCCTTCCTTTATGTTCTAGCAGAGTTGCTATGGGTGGGTGGGGGTGGGGGGGGGGCGGGGGGGGGGGGGGGGGCGACAACAAAGCATTTCAGAACAAGAATTACAAAAAAAATAAAAATCTATTTTCATTTTAAATTAGAATGAATAAGAAATGAGAAAGTTCTATTAAATGTAAATACAAAATAACTATCATTCAAATGATAAATTATATAGATGTCTGATTTAGCTCTAACTTATTTATTTACCTCTAAAGCGTTGCTACGCAACACAATTGTTCCTAATTATATATCATTTTTATAAATGTTTGTTGTTTGTAAATTGGTCCTAATTTCAATGAGATCAGATGAATTTTTCTTCTGATTACAGACAGCTGAAGAAGGACAAACATCAGTTGTAGAGAGAAAAGTTGATTAAAGAAGAGAGAGAGAGGAGACAGAGGCAGAGCGTAATACATTTCTTCTTAGCGGGTAAAGAAAGTGTGTGAAAATGACGTAATGCTTATATTAAATTAAGCTTCTTGACTCTTTGATAAAGTTTCATATTCACATGGAGTTTGACAGATTTAATGTTTACCAAACTAAATTACCAAAACTATCCCTGTCTCTCTATCTACCTACCTATCTATCTATATCTCTATCTATCTCTCTATATCTCTATCTATCTATCTATCTAACTATCTATCTCTTTGTCTAGCCTATATTATAATAATTATTATTATTTGAGACCGACGATATTCGGTTTCGGCCTCGGTTTCAGCGCCGAAAATAGACGAAAACCCTTTTTCGGTGTGGGTTCGGTTTCGGCCGAAGCCAAAAGGTTAGTTTTCGGTTTGTTTACGTTTTCGGCCGAAACTGATGTTAATTTTCGGTCACCTGCCGAATATCTATTTTAACTTTCAAAATTTAAAATGCTACGCTATTGTTGCATCTATTACTCTGCTTATTGATACTTTTATTTAGTTATACTGTTATGAATTTCAGTGTGAAGTAGGGATGTTAAACGAAATCCGGATTTCGGAAGGAAATATCGTTCATAGGCCCCTAACTGTGTCCCACGATTTATTTATCTTTTTATCTGAAGAAATACTTGTAAACCCTGTTTGATTAGCACAAAACAATTCCTTAACATTGTATTCCTTGCAAATACTCGTTTGTCAGAGGCGACTTATAGTCGTATCATTTTATATTTTCGAATTCCGAATATTGCTTGTGAATTTGCGATACAAGCACATACAACAGCAAATGCAGATGTTAACGCTAGTCGTCGGTACAGTCATTTGATCTACGTATTCGAAAAAAACAACAACTGTAAAGGTTGCGAGATACTTGGACTTCAAAAGGAGGACATAAAGAGACAAAAAAAGACATATTTAGTGTTTCACAACAGTAGCGTAGCCAGGGGGGGGGGGGGGGGGGAGCAGGGGAGCGACCGCTCCCCCTACGACCATTTCGGAACCAAAGGGGCCTTTTCGGGGAACAATTTTTTAATTAATAATTTTAAAAAGCCACGAAGCACAATTAATGCTGTTTCCAATTTTTTTCTTTTAATTGCATTTCAACAATTTAGTTTATTGCAATCATTTTGAATCATTCAGCGTGCCAACAGCGTGAAAGTCAAACTGATCAACTCTATTATTTTTATAAGACAATTTATTTAGTGACGTAGCAAGACCAAAAGAAAGGAGCTTAATAGAGAAAATCATTTAAGCGTTTTATATTTAATAACAAAATTCACCTGTTTGTCAGCTTTTACCAAAAAATCCATTCTTAGCTAATACAAAATTTCATTACTCAACTTACACATTAATAGTAATCAACATTTGGATTTAGCTGTCAAGAAATTTTTCTTGTAATAGATATAGATAAAGTCTTTAATGTTTGATCTTAGAATAACTTAGATTTACTATTTTAACCCGAAAGAGAAGTAAATGACTATTACTATAATTAAAAGAAAGAGATACGTAATAATCATACAAACTGGGTAGTTACTTTAATGTTTAAAAATGTACATGTGCATTCTGTAGTCATAAAATAGTTATATAATTTTCAACTATCATGTGTCATTGATCATTTTAGAGTTATAAATTGTAAGACATTAATTTATTTAAAAGGAAACAAAAAATAAACATATTAGAAATATTAATGTAAAGAAAACTGGTTAATAATCTCCCTTAACGTAAATTCTCCAAATTTGATGCTAAGGGTACCAAACGAGTTAATTGTTTTAATATAACTAGTGTACTTCTGAAAATGTTCATCTATCTTAACTTGCCTTAAAATAGGGAAAGAGTGAAATGTTTTGAAATTGATTTCACGGAAAGATATGCCCAGTTTCAATGCAAATCTATTCCAGTTGCGCAACACTTCAAGTGCTTTTGGACCCAGTCTTGCAAATGGAAGTTAATTTCACTAAAACGTGTCGCCAAGTCATACAGAAACATTGGCTTCAACAGTCAGTTCTCTTCATTCAATAAAAAATTTGTTTATCCATTAAGATACAACTTAAGTGCTTCCAGACAAGAAAAGAATATATCCTAGACTTTACCTATAGGCTTACTCCATATGACGTTCTTCTAGAAGAGACTTTAGAAAATATACAATTGTCTATCTTAACAATAGATTCAATCACAGATTGCAAGTCTAATAATGGGAGCTTTGCAAACAAAGATTCCTGAACAAAAACAGTCGACGTCCAGTGTGATTCCCATGTAGTTCGCCATGCAGCATACATCAGCCACTAATTATGCTGACAGACATTGTTTTCACTTGCATTAAACAATATTCTTGGAGGTCTTTCGCGTGCCACTGAAAATCGTTCTGCATGCCAAGTCTGGCACGCGTGCCTTAGGTTGCCGACCCCTGCTATAGAGCAGTAGCGTTGATTCTATAAAAACTTTTCGATACTAGATGTTCATCCCGAAAATGAGCAGTAGATGCAATCAATTTTGCAGAAATTCCCATCACTATTAGCTTTTAGAAAAAGAATCGTGAATGGTTAAATAAAAACTGCACTATTATACAGTGTGTGAATCCTCAGGCACAGAGTTTTCTTATAACACTTGATGTGTACAATTTCTTAGTTATTTTATTAATCTGGAAAAAATGCTAAAAGTGGGGCCTTTTTACTAAAATTTCGCTCCCCCTAGCGTCAAAACCTGGCTACGCCACTGTTTCACAATCCACTATCAATCCACCATCAGTTCAGTTTTATTACATTAGCTGCCAATAATTGTATATTAGTAAAACTGACCCAACATTTTATTTAACGTAAACTGAAAAGCAACTTGAGCAATGAAAAACAACAACTTTGCAGAGCATGTTAGGTTCTTTTAAAAAACTGTTAATTTTCTTGCCGGACTTCTGTCAACCCTAGATAGATGTGTCTGGGATTTCATTCCTATTCTACAAATATTCTTTTAATGTGTGTAACATAATATAGATCTAACATCCACTGATTTATATTATAATTATAAAGGTCTAAATTAGTGACACTACAGCTTTTGAGTTCTGCTAATCCAAAATCAACAATTTTTTTTTTTACAAAGATTTCACCACGTTCTAAGGATCAATGGTCCTTCGTATTATTTTTTTTAGTATAATCAATGCACACTATAACTTACTTTGCCCAGGGGTGGAGAGGGGGGAAAGAAAATGGGTAAAAAATCGGATATTTAGAACCGAAAATAGGTTTTGAGAAAAAAAACAGGATATTAACATCCCTAATGTGAGGTAGAAGACCGAAATTATTTATAACGGATTATTAAATCACTCCATAGAATGGTTTACTCAAATAGATTGACATTAACTAGTTAATAATACACATAATGTGCAGTCTTTTGAAATCATTTGTTTCGCATTTTCGGTTTATTTTTCGTATCGGCCGAAGTTGAAGTTAAACTTTATGTTTCGGCTTCGGTTTCGGCCGAAAGTTAATGTATAATATTCGGTATGGTTTCGTTTTCGGCCGAAGCTAAAAATTAGATTTGGTCGGTCTCTAATTATTATTATATATATTGATGTGTTCGTGGGAATGTATTTCAAGGGCAGTAATCCATTTAATTCCAGAACTACTTTATTATTTAAGAGTTACTTTCCTTGCAATTTAAAGACACTAATATAATTCCTAAATTATAATTAAAATTATATAGCTTAGTATTACCAATTTTTCCTAATACTCAAGACTGAATTTTTTTTTATTATACGGGAATGAGGCGTTATGTTATAATACCTCCAGGATCTGCCATGCATCTGGATTATCGGCCACTGCCCAGCTCTGATATTTCGACAAATGTAAGAGCATGTAAATGTGATCAGGTTTTTGTAATGGTTTGATTGTGATGTAAGACCATTACTGTCTTCAAAAAGATACCATATAACAATCATACACATATAACACATATACACATATAACAATCACACATATAACACATATACATATATATAACACATATACACATATAACACATATACATCTAACACATATACATATAACACATATACACATATAACACATATACATATAACACATATACACATATAACAATCATACACACAAAAACGCGCACAACTGATCATGGACACACAAATAAAGGACATGGCTATCTCAATTATAATAAATATTAATATTAATTATATTAGTATAGCGCTTCCAATGAACATAATGTAAGCGCAAAGCTCATATAAAAAATTAAAATTAAAAGAAGAACGCGGGTATAATTCTCTTGGCTATAAAGTATATAGAGCTAATTAATAATCTCATGAAACTTCCTATTTGGAAGGCTTACCAAGGTGTGACCACGATCTGTCATATTGCGAGATCTCACAGCTGATCTTACACTCAATATCAAACGCCGTATATTTTAAAGAACCGAATTGTATAACAGTGTTGTAACGTATTTAAAAAACAACAACTGCAGACGTTATACAGGATTCAAAAAGTACACAAAAAAATAATTAAATAATTATATCAAACATTTATGCACGAATACATTAAAAATATATTCAACTCTTTTAATTATCATGTTGGATATTTTATATTATATGTTAAAGAGGATATTTTTGTAATCTAATCCATCGGGTAACAAAAGCATAACTCTGTATAGTCATTGTGGCAATATAAAATTTCCAGGATTTTGCCCCTTTGAATATAGCTGCAAGTGTTTAGAGCAAGGGGCGGCAACCTTTTGATAGCGGCGTGCCAAATAAGAATTTCTTACTCACTCGGCGTGCCAACAGCCAAAAAGTCAACCTCTGCTATATTTATTATTTTTAACAATAATTATTAAATGTATGTATCGTGAAAAAAAAAAGGCGCTTTACTAAGAAACCGTACAAAAGTCAACACAGATTAGTCACATATTGCGATAATAACAACAATTACGTAATATAATGCTCGTATATACGCTTAAGCTGTTGTTGTTTTTTAAAAGTTAAAACAAAAAAAAATTTGATCTCGAATTATTGTGTGTGCTTATTTAAAGAAGAAAAACATTTGAATGCAATTTGTCTGTATCAATTAATGTGAGCCTTGCTTAATGCTTCAAGAGTTAGGCGACTTGCTTATGGGATTTAAAAAGTTTTATTGTATGACAAAATCTTTTATGAGAAAATCTGTTTACAAGTGTAAGTTGAGCCAATAGATGAAAGTAAAACAAATGCAACGTTTTTCAAACAAATGACAACCTTCTTAAGCAGCTTTCTTCCAGATTTGTCCATAAATCGGGACGTTTTAAATTCGATTTGCTGCATTTCAAAATAGACTTCAGCCAGAAAACTCCACTTTGAGTTCTTCAATGTACTTCTTAAGTTCATCTATGTGTAATGTATATAGATCTGAATGAGTTTTAACATAGGGGAAGTGCTATAATGTTTTAGTAATATCACGGATAAATATTTCCAATGTCCAGTTTCAATCCAAATTCTTTCCAGTAAAAATGAGTAATCAAACAGTTCAAGAATTGTTGGATCCTGTCCTTGTAAACACAAGCTCAACATTTAAATGAGTCAAAATGAGTCAATGAGTCTGCCAAAAACATCATTTTCATCAGGCATTCTTCATCAATCAATTACGAAAAATATTGTATCATCAAGAAACATCGTATACTGCTTCCAGACACGAAACGAATCTATTGAACATTAAACCATCACTAAGCCAGCGAAAACTGCTATGCATCAGCAGATCTCCATATTCACTTTCAATTTATTGTAGTAAAAATTTGAATTGCCGGTAAATCAACGAAGAGCTGGAAACTATAAAGTTGACTATTTTAACAACAGTTTCCATTACGGAGCGCAAATCCAACAAAGAGACCTTTGCACACAAAACTTTCATGCTGTATAATGCAATGGAAGCTTAACAGCAGCCTCTCAATGTGGTTAACAATATATTTGACAAATCCTTTTTGCTTGACAACCATAGCAGCAGCGTTTTTGTCATTTTCGGACATTTTATGGGCACTTATACTTATACCTTGATATACTTATATACTTATATACTTATATACTTACACTTATACCTTGATATACCGCCGCATAATAGAACATTTTGAATAATTGTAAACGTTTTCTATATAGGCTATATAGGCCTACTGATATAGTGAAATTATATTAATTTGAGGGATATCCTCTTGTTAAGATACATTTTAAATATCAAATCGGAAATCTTAAATCGATCTAGGTTGTTGTTTATTTTTATTATTCGGGGGGGGGGGGGGGGGGGGAGAGGGGGGTTATTTCGGTGGTACACTCTTTTTTTTTTACATTAAATAGAAGGATATACTTTATAATAACATTTTATTGAAATCGCGAAAAACAATTCAGTTAATAGTTAGCAGATACTAACCACTTGTATTCGATATCTTTTGGCTTGCAATATAATAAAAACAAAACCAACCAAATGTAGAATAGTCGGCACATTCTTTTCATGTAGCATTCTTTGATGTAAGCACAAGAGAAGAAAAGACTAGTTTTTATCCGCTGAAACTGAACGCTTTCGAACAGGCAAACGACAGAATGATTTATTTAAACGACAGAATGATTTATTTAAACGACAGAATGATTTATTTAAACGACAGAATGATTTATTTTGATTTATTTGAAAAAGATCAGCGAGAGCAAATAAAAAAAAGGACATGGCACGCAGAAGCCATTAAAAACACTTTTTTTTCGGAGGGTACTACGCGTGCCAATGAAAAGGACTCCGCGTGCCATGTCTGGCACGCGTGCCGTAGGTTGCCGACCCCTGGTTTAGAGTTTAGACAGTTTTAGTTTTATAGATAAAATTCAAATCCAATTAGATTAAAACGTTTCAGATTTTCATGATGTGAATTAATTAAAACAAACTAGCATTGGACTATTTATCTGACGTTTTCATGCCTTTAAGGCACCCCCTCGTAATAACCACAACATTTGGATGATGCAATCTTATATTATAGGGCCTATTAATATTTGTACATGAAAAAATATTGCCTTGACCTATTATTTTGTATCACAAATCTATCCTACGCTTATCCGTGGTCTAAGTCTGGTCTAGCATTTTAAAGGGTTTTTATATGAAATAGATTGATTGGTTTTCTTCACAATCTTTGTCAACCCATTTCTTTCCGAAAAGCCAGTAGGAAATAACATATCTATATATATATATTTTATTATTTTTAGTTTCTATTTATAGATAAATGTGTTCTCTTTTTTAGTAAAACTGAAAGGTTCGATACATGATTAAAAGTATTTAATCTTTTTATTTTTAATGGTGTTGCTGCCTGATTGATAAAATGCAAATACAAACTCGTTTAAATACAAATGGGAACAAATTCATGAATCCTAAGTGTCAAGTTTATTTAACCTTTTTGGTGGACTTTGGCCGTCTTAATTTTATGATTCTATTACCAATCTTCAACCTAATTATTATATATTATTATAAATTTGCTTTCCTGACAACGCATTGAATTTTCAATCGATGAAATAGTATATATCAATATCGTTCTAAATGAATTTATTTTCTTTGTGTATGCATCGTATGGAAAATTCTGGTTGAGTCCAAAGTAAACTTAAGTATCTTTACATAAACAAGCAAATATCAGGGTACAATATACTTGGAAAATCAATAGAATTACACTGAGCCTATGGATAGTTCAACGTACTTAAAATAATATGTTCTTTTACAATAATATAATCATATGCCAATTTTATTGATTAATTGCAATATTCTGTAATTTATAATCAATGTTTGAATTGATGGGATCTCCAAGTTGTGTTCTTGTTGTTTGTTTTTAGGTCTGATCTCCATCCATCACTGTAGCACTAAGGTAAAGGGAAGTAATGGCAGATGGGGCTAATGCTTCACAATCTCCGTCCACTCAGATCTTCGATGCGTTGACCACAAGATGACTTCAATCCATCTCCACGTCATCCACTCATCTCAGCCCTGATAGATTTCCTCTAGAATTTCGATAATATATACCATACTCCCTCCCCCAACACTGCCCGTTAATTTGGGATGCTCTGGGTGACCTGTCCGGCTTAGACGGACCTTCTTTAATCTCTCAACTCTGCTGCTTCACTGGCCCGATGGATCAATTCGGTCCGACGGGATACGTTACATTTTTATTACTACATTTATTTTCAAACCTTGCTGATCCAAGTATTTTTTCTCAGTACTTCTAACAACACAAAAAAGGTAATACCGGTAATAATAATTATGTCATGTGTGTCATTAGTCTGACGGAATCTATATTACCCTTTAGAGGCCGACCGAAAACACAATTTTGGTTTCGGCCGAAAACGAAACCATACCATACCGCAAGTTATAAATTGACTTTCGACTGAAACCGAAGCAGAAACCTAAAGTTTAACTACACCTTCGGCCGAAACAGAAGCCGAAAGATAAACCGAAATTGACAAACAAAAGATGTAAAAATTCTGAAGCTGAAACCGAATCTAGGCCGAAAGAGACCATTTGTCTACTTTCAGTGCCGAAACCGAATCCAAAACCTAGTTTTGTTCGGATTCTACTACCCTTTATATTGTTTTATATGTGTGATTTTAAAATATAAATGTATGTTATGTATTTAGTTGTTGTTTTATTTGGCATTGTAAACCTTTTTTTTTTAGTTGTAATTGATATTTAAAGATAATTATTACTATAATAAGCTAAAATAAATTCCAAAAGTTGCCATAGCTGGGGAGTGTCAGTGGCGGATAAGCTCCCGCTGTAAAAAGCACCCATAGTCCAAATCTGGCCTGCTTGAGAGGCTTAGTCACTAAGCCCGGGGGAACAGCTTCTACTAACAGAGGAAGGGGCGAAGGCGGAAAATTGGCGCCTCAAAACCAATAGCTTCGGGCCGATGGTACCCGTCAGTCTGGGAAGACACTCCATCTAGGAGAGGGGGCACTCCGATCACAAACCCCCGCTGCCTTGCGGACATAGAAAAGGCTACAGGAGTAAACCTTAAATACATCAGGAGTGTAGCCCCGAATGCGTTAGGACAAACTACTACGATTTCCTTACGGCAGTTTCTGCAATCGAATCGGCTCCAAATGTAGTGCCTCGCATTTCTTTGGGATATGCCGAAAAGACAGAGATGGGGGTTGTGATGCATGGGCAATCTCCATATCAAGGCCCAGGCATGCACCCTGGAGAGGACGGGAATGGGTCAAGATGTAACCGATGTCCCCACCATCAACATTGGAAACCACACCCTGCGAGTGGTGAAAGCGTTCACCTACCTTGGATCCACTATATCCAGAATCATGCCCCTTGTAAATGAGCTAAACATAGGGAAAGCATCTGCTGCCACGTCAAAGTTATCAAAAAGAAAACAGCAAACTGTCATTAGCTACCAAAATGTTCGTCTACAGAGCTTGTATCTTAAGCCCCTTGCTATACGGCAGTGAGAGCTGGACAACATACTATATGTCAGAGGAACACAGCTTAAATGCGTCGAATCTTAGGCACCACCTGGGAACAACGCAAATCAAACCAGGAAATCCTAAACCAGTCCAATATACCAAGCATGTATGCATTGCTATCACAGCGCAGACTGCGTTGGCTTGGCCACCCCAGGTGCATGAATGATGGCCGAATACTGAAGGACAGCCTTTACGAGAAATCGCCGCAGGATCTCAAGCCACAGGCTGACCTCTTCTAGGATATAAAGATGTGTGCAAGCGGGACCTCGGGGAAATGGACAAAGACGAAGATTCATGGGAGGAGGTTGCAGCTGACCGTGGAGTCTGGCGACAGGCCGTCTACAATGGGATAACCTCCCTGGAAGAAAAAAGGGCCAGGGATAACATTGCCAGAGGCAGAAAAGGAAGGCAAAAGCATCCTCCACACAACCGCCCTCACTGTTCAAAATGGTCAAGGGACTGTCTCTGGGGGACCGGGCTGTTAAGCCACAGCAAGCGCTGTCCCTCAATTAAAATCATAATATCCTAAGAGCGCATCGATTGTCTTGCGAGACGGATAGGAGCCATTTATATGCTTAACTCACAAAATAAACTTATTGAAATAATAAGAACATGTTCATTTTTTTTTCTGTTTAATAAACGCATGCACATTTTTTTTGGCAGGTTAACAAACTAAAATTAATTAAACGTTCAAAAACAATTACTTCTATCACTACTTTCACAGATTTTTTTTTATAAAAAAAATGTTCCTTCTAAATACAGGCTGAATGATGTTAATCAGAAATGTGAAAAAATTATAACAATTTCGATTCTTGTAGCACGTGGCAATCTCAGTAGCACATAACGTTTCAAAAGTTGACAGCTTCAATCCATGTAACGCGTTTTGATTAAATCATTGACACTGTCAATCTATGTAGCAGTTTTGATTCAATCATTGACACTATCAATCCATGTAGCAGTTTTGATTCAATCATTGACAGCTTCAATCCATGTAGCAGTTTAGATTCAATCATCGTTTTATTTTATTTACTTATTTGTTTACCATATAAAAATATTATAAAAATACCTAGTTATCTAAATAAATAAAACACAACGTTCTACAAATACAATTTTCTTCAATGAATTATTATTGGACGTTGCCTTAAAACGACAAGAGACCACGTGACTATAATTTTATCAATGTTTGACTCGATATAGCCCTCAGTGTGAAGTTGGCACAATTATTTGCATCTCGATTGTCCGTTATTCAAAGACGCCCTGTGGATATATTAGCTTTGTATATTTCCCCGAGTCCAATTATAAACTAGATATATTGTCGTCTATGTGTTTGTGGATGATCTATCATGAGCCTGAACGAACAAAATAGACCCAGCATGAACTGATATTAAATGTCGGAAATAATGATTTATTATTTTGAGATTAGCTACATTTAAAAGCAACAATCAGGTAAAATAATGAGGTCTAGAAAAAGAATAAATAATCATATGAAGAAATAATTGAATACAAGTTAATCTATAGTTGTGTGTGTTCGTAAAAAGCTACAAATTAAGGCCAAAAGGTTTATTGTTTCTCGGTGTATAAATTTAATATTGCTTACATACAAATTTAATTATTGTGTAAAGTGTAAACCTTGACCTATATTATAAAAATATAGAAAACAAGATAAACTAGATGAATTTGTTGATGCTAAGGTTAATCTCGTACTTGGCCACTGAAACATGCTCGGTTAGAAATGAACGTAAACGTAAACAGGATATGGCTATGGTTAGGGTTACATCTTTAAGGTGTACAGAAGATCGACTGTAGCTTTGGTTTTATATTAACTTAAACTCACACTTAGGCTTACACACATACCTATACGTATAGAAACGTGTACATACACACACTCACACACATACACACACATACGGACAAGCGAACATAAATTTGAAAACTAATACAGAAAAACAGAGACAATTTAACCCACGCATTTACTTTTTTATTTTTTGTTTTTATTTACTCACGAATAAAGTAATAAACGAACAGATTGTCCTAATGCTTCCACTGGCACCACCCCAGCCTGATAATTACCTGAAATTAGTAAAGAAACGTATATTCTGCTAGTCATTGTGCTGGCCACATGATCTCGATGCATGCCCTTGCCTGAAATCCTATCGTAAACCCTTCTTCACCATCCTCATTGATCTGCAGGGATAGTTAAGGTACTTACAAAAATCACACACTCAAACAGATGCAGAAACTCTAGCGCATACAAACATAATTTATAATATAATCAGAGAAATATATAAATGTACACACATAAATATAACACACTTATTATACATTGCTGACACGCCCACTGTCCATCTCCTTGGATGAAGCGAAACCAAAAAACGAATTTTAGTTCGTTCGCATGAATCTATAGAGTAGAAATCGAAGTCAACTGAATTTGACCATTTGTGTAAGGTCGATATAGTATGACCTCCTTTTAACCCTTAGGCGCATATATAGCGGAACTGAAGGCAGCATAGATAGAAGTAGGTCGGTACAGGAAGGGTTAATACGTATAAGACCATCTTGTTAGGCTGTACGTAAGACCATCTTGTTCTACTTACGACCTTGGCATGACGCATTAACATTACGATAACTTAAGTAGAAGTACACTAGGCCAATTTATAAAAAAGCCATACTTTTATTAAAAATTAATCATAATAAGGTATTGGTATAAATTTCTGAAAATTAAATTAGTTAATAGTTAAATTCAATCAGACCAAGAAGTTTGTCTTTAACTAAAGCTGCTGTTAAACTGGGGTTTTACTGTAGGCTAATAAATAGGATACAATCATATGGACATAAGCAACGATAAATACATAAATGCATACCAGAATAAACAGAGTTATTGCGAAATGGACGTTGCATCCGAGTAGAGATATTGGCGTTGCACCATAGGACCGCTTTAATTTCCATATCATCGGAGTAGTATAAAGTAACCCGATGACCCTCTGTTGGAATATTATTGGCCACCTTTTACTACCTATTGCAAGAGTGTGTTTCATGGAACTATGGTGTCCTTGAAAAATCAGGGACAAAGTCTACTAATGTCATGGTAACTAAGGACGTGATGTTATCTTCACACAGCGGAGCCAAACCGAAAATGCCACATGAACCAATCATTAACACGCAACCAGCACTGCAATCGCACCTTTGAAGGAATGTAAAAAGACTGGATCAAAAAAATAATTGAAGCTCTATCTAAACTCTAGATAGCTTCAAAGTTCAAAGTTCTTATGGCGTATTGTTTAATTTTCTTGATCACCTTTCATGAGCTTAAAGCTAGTGATTTGTATGAAGACATATTACTCCGTGAGAAATATATGACGTTAAAACGATTTATATTTGTGAGGATTTAAAATATAGATAGTGTTTTTATGGGACAATTTGTATAATCTCTAACCCGGTGTTAATGTATGGAATAAACGAGTGACGTTTTACGATAGAAACAATGACGTAGGAGTTAGATTGAACGTAGCGTAGATTTGGGTAGCGTAGATCTCCCTGAGATCACATTATATAATAATAAACAATGAACAAACTGCCGGCTTTTAGTAGAAATGAGAACTCAATATTTAATGCAATTTATGTACAAGATGAATTCAAATACATCACAGTTTATATAGCCTAGTCTAAAACACGTCCAGCCACTACCAAATTCTAAGGTCGTCTGTCTTTATCCCCAAATCTACGCTACGTTCAATCTAACTCCTACGTCATTGTTTCTATCGTAAAACGTCACTCGTTTATTCCATACATTAACACCGGGTTAGAGATTATACAAATTGTCCCATAAAACAACTATCTATATTTTAAATCCTCACAATATTATTGTGCTGTGTCGTCACACACGTAGAAATCTCTAATTCAAGCAAGGCTGTGTGGAAAAAGATGAATGGCAATGCAAGCTAGATATAATATAATAATCTTAAGTTCTGATCAAATGTCTATCAATCGGTGACATAATTTACTAAGAAGTGCGTTGAAAGAAGTATTATTCTTCCAATTTTACAGTGTGGGAGAGGTGTGGATAAAGAACAGTAGAACAACAAATCATGGAAAGTAAGTGGAGATGGATTGGACACACCCTCAGGAAAGATAACAACAACAGAGCTAGACAGGCCTTAGAGTGGAATCCCCAGGGTAAACGGCATAGAGGAAGACCCAGGCGAACATGGAGACGAAGCATATTGGATGAAACCGAAAGAACTGGGAAGAATTGAAGCGACTAGCAAGAGACCGTGGAGAGTGGCGTGCTTTGACAGAGGCCCTATGTTCCACAAGGAACCCAAAGGACAGATGATGAATTTTACATTTTGTGTGTACATTATATTTCCTTTGCGTATCTACATTTTTTATATTATACTGAACATTGTCGTTGTTATAGTTCAAGTGATCTGTAAGATTGTTCGTTTTGTTTTTAAAAACTGTCGGATTGTTTCTATTGTTTGACGTTTTCAGCAAAATAGTTGTTACGGTCTTATCAATGGGGTAATAGAGACTTTGAGACAAGGGAAGCCGGGGTACGGTATTCGGTAAGTTCTCATTGATCATGTGTGTGGTGGGTTCGAATGCCGATGAGATGTCTGATTGAATTCGAAGTTTTTAAACACGACTATATACTTGGCAGTCCACTGGTTATTTTCGATATATGAATGCCGTACAATGAACATGTTTATTTTTATTTGTACTTGAATTTCCTAGTTTTAAATATGTGTTAAAGTTTATTATTTTATTTACGAAGCAAGAGCTGATTTTTTTTTATAAGGCTGATATTCAATATATTTTTGTGACACTGCGTACTTGATTCGAGATATTATGTCACAATAGTATTACTAGTGTTTAGACTAATCTAGCAGGGAACTCTGAAACTGCCAAAAACCGATGGGTAAATGCCATCGGTTGGAGAAAGTCAAGCCAGCTGGACACTATGTTGGACATACAATCCCCTTACACCATATGACAAAAATAAGCAAATGCATTTTGCTTCACTAGTATCATGGAACTAGATTGGTTTCAAAATTCGATTTTTTGATCTATTGGTGTATAGGTCTTCGGTGTAGGCTGATCATGTTTTGCCACCAAGAACACAGGTCCACGCTTTACTTCAAGTATCTTCAGGAGATCATTACGGTGCATGTGACATCAAATGGTCTACACTACTCATCACGGTCGTTGCTCAAAGGTTCCCAGTCTCGCGTCGAGCACAAAAGGAAGTCTATAGCATAAGAAGATGCGCTGTGTAAATAGTCATAATTATTTTTATTATACAATGGCTTTATTTTCAATCTTATAAGATACAAGAGTCCGTCTCCCCTTAACATCGTAAAATTGTTTTCTTTTTTAAGGAGTTATTTTAATACGGTACTGAGGGTCTATTCTACAACAGACTTAATAACACAGACGTTGAGATGATAATTATGGATAGGGGAAGTAACATAACATTATTCATGGTCTATTTATATTTGGTATTTGGTTATTACTTCCATCCCATGTTTAGTCTGCGTTCAATGTACACTGAATGTACACACACACACACACACACAAAACACACACACCGATTCTCCCTCATACACGATATCTCGATAATACAGTACACAATTTCGATGACCATCACTTACACACATAAAAAAGATAACAAATCAATCTGAGTAGTCTGATCACGTGACTGATTTCACATAAGGTCAGTCTATCAACGACCCCAATCGGGAAACTGTTGTTTTTATTAAATATTATTTTTCAGGAATGAAATAGAATGGTTTCGGTCGACCCTTGTTTGTAGCCCCTGGCTAAAGGAATTAAATGTTAGGTTCCGAAGCCTGAATTTAAGGACTTGAAATCAGCAGTGGCACTTTTTTGCCGGAGAACTAGACGCATTAAATTAAAGCAATCAATTTGTTAACCTACAAGTTTGAAAACAATTACCGCTACCTAAAAAAGCATTATTTAACAACGTTTGTTCAGCATTAGTTTTTATCCTTTCGCATATTGCTTCAAAATAATACATTATTATTAACAAATCTTAAATTCTTTCAAGAGTAAATTTCACTTTGTACGGCTAGACATATCAAGCTGTTCTCCAGTTTTATTTCGACGGCGGTAATTGAAATGAGATTGCGTGGACAGCAGAATATCCAGATGTACTTACTTTCCAAGAGTGATTTTAATTAACCACCAGAGTTGGGTAGAGGCAAGTAAACTCTAAATATTATAATTTACACCTGGATTCTATCCCCAGGTCTTCAGAATGGCAATCCAAGGCTTGCTTGACCGTGGAAACCTATTGAATTTTAAATACTCTTCTTCTGCTACCAGCCAGGCTGCAGAGCAGTTGCTCTCCTGCAGTCGATACATTTTAACTGTTCTGTGTGGTTAAAGAGCATGGGCAGCCAACCAACACGACCCGCGGGCAGCATGTGGCCAGTCGGGTGTCCGTATATGGCCAGCAAAGCTGTGTCCGAAAATTCTTTTAATTTATTTTTAAGATTACTAAAAGAACATTACATCATGCATAGCTCATACCATACCCTATCTAAGGCAGTATCTCATTGAATGGCGTAAGCCAGGTTTTGACGCTAGGTTTAGCTAACTTTTAAGGAAAAGGCCACACTTACCAAAATAAAGAATTTCAATTCATTAAATTCATTATGATTGTCCATTATCCATGTTTATTAGTTGTGTATATTATTTAAACAGAATCGCAGAACACTTAAAGGTAGAACAAAATCAATATTTTATCTGTCAATATTTTATATGTATTTCTTGTATAAGTTATTACAGTATATTCCCTTAAACAGCATTTCCCAAATTCCGTGGGTTACACTCCAGTTCAAATAGTTCAAAACGTAGATCAATGTATAGTAATTGTAAGAGATTAGTTATCATATGTTAGTTTATAAATTGTTGTAAGGTGCGCATGACATTGAATGGACGATTTGGCACTATGGAATGAAAGCGTTTGAGACTATCCAAGGGCTTCTTAGGAACGAAGAAACCAAAGAGAAGTTAATTGAGTTTCAGACTGCGACTAAGCGAGTTGTGATATCGTCATCTACTCAACAAGTTGATAGATATTATAGATACCACTACAGACTTGAATGATTGACGTATACAATACATCTTATGTTACGGATGAACATCGTGTATTAAAACAAGTGGATTATAACAACGCCTTTCTTAGATCTATTACATTACCATCATCGATGCATTGTTTGTGATATTTGTCCTGTGACAGTAATGAAGTAAAGATAGACATCAACTGCATATTTGTTTTGAAACCTGATTCCAGCTACAGCCTAGAAAAATAATTTTCTGCAATAGAATCATAATATATGAAAATTTTGGCCGAAACAAATGACAACAGTCTTTTTGTATCAATGAAATTTTCAATTATCTTATTATAATACACTTGGCTAGCATTTGGGAACTTGAACATAGCAGCTGAAGGCTAGATGCACAAAAGCACTACTTATTGGTAAGGTAACACAAATACGATATGATGTTGGCAGGCTGCGGCAGGGAACGGTAAGATACGGCTTGCAGTGTCACGATAACTTGTCTACAGACTTTTCATCTGCGGTCTACAGAAAATAATATGTCTACCGACATAACGTCTACCACGACAACTCGTCTAATAAGTTGGAGTTTTTCACGAGAGCCCTTCCACCGGACAAATCGTCTATCGCGTGCCAAAGTAATTTCCAATTCATTCATTGTGCCAACAGCCTAAATTCCATGCTGAAGGAGGTTGAATGGCATTTTGTGTCCATTCCGTAGATTGTCGATCCCTGTTCTAAAGCTCTTATATATACATACTATTAACTATCAGTATGAAATGCCTGTTTTTAGAAACTTGGCTACAAAGGTAAGTCTACCTAGGCCACAGGATAACTATTTTTGTTTGACTATGTATTCAATTTTTATCTACAAACACATCTCTCCATTTAACAATAGGATATTTCGCTCGTGTATAGGCTGGAGTTCTTTGTAAATGCAGGATCGCGTTTAGTCATGAGGTGGGATAATTTCAATTAAAATTAATTGCGACTGAACGGATCGCCTCTACTGATTTGAATGTTATTGTAGTGACGTAGTCTAATATAAGAGGCAGAAAAATATTGAAATAAAAGCTCTGCATTAGATAGTTAATTTGGAAGTCTGATTCATTACATCAGCAGTGGCGTAGCCACGTTTTGATTCTGGGGGGGGGGGGGGGGGGGGGCGAACTTTAAAGGAAAAGGCCCCACTTTTAGCTTATTCCATATTAATTAAAGAAATAAGAATTCGTTTGATATAATTTTAACAAGAATATCCGATGCCCAATGTACAACAGTACAGTCTTTTTTTGTGTGTAACCATCCGTAATTCTTTGCAGAGCATTTATTAGTGCTGGAAAATGTATCTAAATTCATTGCATCTTCTGCTGGGTTCCAGTATTATTTATATCAAAATGTGCACTTTATAGATCTATAGCTTTATTTAGTCGAACTATAGAATAGTGGACATGTTGATTAATTGCAAACGAAATACATCGCAATTTGAACACTTCAGAAATCTTCTCAGAATGAAATAATATAAAGCTGAAGCCTTTTAATCCAAATTTATTAACTTGGTTCCTCAACATTAAACACTACCCTATTATAAATTATCTATGACGCCAACAATTTCCAATCATTCTGCCTTCTGTGATAGCAATTAAAAAACATTCGATGATGTCGAAGTTTTCATCTATAGTTAACTTTTGTCGCTTTTTAAAGTTAAAAAGTCACAAACATATAGAAAACAACACTTACAGACAACTAGGCCCTACTCATGGTGAACAAGAAATTACACTCAATATTGCTTTTAAGGAAAAGTTTCATCTGAACTTATTGCAGTGAAAAAAGACAGTTAAAGCAAACTAATGTTTATGTTTTATTTATCTCATTCATTCGCTAAAGATTTAAACATCACCAATTAGAATCGTCATTTCTTAAATTTAAAACCATAACTTAGGCTTTCTTTACTTCCAGCTCCTGTTTCCCGACTTTTGAAAAAGCATACCAAACATATAAACACAATTATAAAAATAATAAAAACACTTAAAACAAAATTATTTGCCCCTGTGGTTTCCACACGGGCCATATATAGTACATAAATAGTAAATAAATACAATTTATCTGTCTAATTATTTTAATAAATTTAAGATGCATATATACGAGTTTTATATTGCGTAATTATAATAATTTAAAATGTTCTTAGTATAAAAATTCCTTACCCACTGAATCGGCAACGTTTCAAAAGCCCATGATGTTAATTAACAACTATTTAAGGCAAAGTTATTTATTTGTTACATCTCAATATTAATGTCAGAATTCCAAATTTATATTTTTAAATACTAATTAAATACGAATAATAATTAAATATCTTGATGGTTTGCCATTACTAGAATCAAATTTAAAAAGTTAATTTATTTAAAAGTATACCCGTTTCTGTGTCCACGGCATTCTAGGGGATTGTGTGACTCACGGACGCTTTCCGGACCCGAGAAAAAACCTAACCTCACCAGGATTCGAACTCAGGACCTTCGGTACGCCAGACTAATGCGCTGCATGCAGATCGGCCAATGTGTTCAAATCTCTATAATTTATTTAAAGGGAGATAAAAAAAAAACGATTTTCATTGAAGAGTATTTTTAAAGATAATTTTGTAAACATATTTTACGGCACACCATTTTAGAATGTAAAAAATTATCTAATGTTTAAAAGATACTTTTATATTCAACCATTGTATATGACTAAACATTTTATATGTACATTTTAAAACACTTTTATAGCTACTCAAAGAATTTGACTACTTTTGATCATTACTGCGTTGGCCCAACATCTCGTTCTGCTGTCCTAACAATAATGAATCAAACAAGCAAGGAATGTATTGTGTAACTAGTAACTAGTCAATCAGAAGCTATATATAGCAAACAAGAATTTTATAACCGGTTCTCATGCGGGCACTTAGCTCGAATCCACTACTTCGCCTTGATAATTTCGCTGCTACTGCAGATCTAAAAATAGACAGTTACGTCTTGCGATCTGTGACGTTTTACTGGACTAACCCTTTTAGACAGTGCCGTATACTTATATTTGCAAGATCAAACAAAAGGCTTGAGGAACCGTGTTTTTTTTCGCTAGATATATCTGAAAAGACCAAAGCTTATGGCGAACGTAGAGTTTGAATCCGAAGTACAAGTGGGCGGTCAGAGGCTCGAGAAAGTCTCCTCCTTCAAATATATGGGATCCATAGTATCCGTTGTAGGATCCAAGCCGGAAATTCTTTCAGGAATAGTCCAGACAACTGCGGCACTTTGCAAGCTTAAAAAAATCTGGCGAAGCAAGACTATCTCACTTTACTCGAGGATTTGACTGATGCGCTCCCTGGCGATAGCAGTTTTTATGTACGGCTATGAAACATGGACACTTACAGCAGATCTCCAGAAAAGAATCAGAGCCCTGTAAATGAGATGTCTACGTAAAATTGTAAATATCTCCTATAAAGATCGAGTTACAAATGAGGCTATCCGTGAGCGAATTACCAGTGTCATCAGTCCTCACGAGGATCTACTCAGCGCCATTAAATCCAGAAATCTCAGATTGTACGGGCATGTGGCAAGATCCAAAGGCCTGGCGAAAACCATCCTGCAGGGCACAGTGCGGGGTGGAAGAAAGAGAGGCAGGCAGAAGAGACGATCAGATGATGACATCAAGGAGTGGACCGGCTTGTCTCTTGCAGACTACCAGAGGGCGGCGCAGGACCGAGACGAATGACATAAAATCATCCAACTGTCAAAGAAAATGGTGCCCCAACGACCCTCACTCGGGTTATAATGGGATAGAAGAAGAAGAACAAGATGTCTGAAATGGGTTTTGGTGCTTTAAGCTTACTTATCTATTCTTCTAAACCAAATTCAATTTTTTAAATATTTTTTTTATAAAAAATACAAAAGCAGCATTTATTTCAAAATATAAACTCATTTTTTAACCCATTAAAAACAATACATTATTACACCATTATATAGTAGATTGTATTCTTTTCTGTTTTCAAATTTTTCAGAAAACACAAGATCTCAATGTTTAAATTTAATCCTTTGCATCGATTAATTGTGACTAGTAATTTAATTTTATTATATTTTGAAAAGTTTGTTGAACAAAATAAATCCTATCACCGGACCAGGATCTAAGACCTTATCAGAAGAGTTCTTGTACTTGAGAAAACTGCGGGTTTTCCGATATCCAATTCCAATTAAATTTTTTGTTAACGTTGCAGCTAACAGTTTTGCGTGAACTTCCACATAGTCTAGTTTATATGTAAAGCGCCTTTAATTTTGTCTCAGTCATGCCAAGTGCAATATAACTTGTCTTATGAGAATATAATAACATTTTGACTTTCTGGTTGTTAGAAATCTTATTTTGGCACATGATTATGAAAAGGTTGCTGACCCCTGGGTTAAGATAAGAAATGGTACACATGCAATGGACAATCATGAATATCAATACATTTTGTCTATCAGTGTTTCGACACTGGAATTTTATGGCTTTTATGCCATACTGATAATTTCTTTGTAGACATCCGAGTAATCCCATATTTGCGATTTAGTCTTATTTGTTCAAATTATCGGCTTTGATAAAATGCTTTGAATCTAAGCAACTAAATTTGTGTGCCAGCTTTAAAAATGGTAAAAATATTTTAGCTGTGCTTTTTTTTTTGTCACAAGTTTTATATCAAAACTCTAGTTTCGTCATAATTTTTTAGACATCTATATACACCGTCATCTCTAATATTTTTTTTATGAAATCTCTATTTCTTCGCTAAATGTCAGCACAAGTGTCACACTTTTGAGTTAGTTCCCATCCTTTATTATCAGTCTGTTGAAACCTTTATTCAAATACATTTCGAATTTTTTTTTTTAGAGTTTTTAATTTGGGGAATCAAATTGGAAGCTGTTAACCAATCGTAATAATACATGTCCTTCTATACAAAAATGACGAAAAGTTTACATTCTTGAATATTACTTTATTTGTTTACAAGTTATTAGAGCTAATCACTCGTACGTATCAAATTTTTCTCATTCAACTGTGAAATAGTGTTGTTTGGATTTCATTATATACGATTCTTTGCAGCTTAATTAGTGCTGGAAATTTCCAGACATCTTTTGCTGATTTCTTAGATGCACGTCTAGTATCGCAAAGAATTTATATAGCAGCCCACACAAATAAAAGATTATATATTTGTGTATATTTGATATCTCGTCGGTACAATCTTTAACTTTTATTGACATCTTTTGGAAAGATTCTACAGCAATGGATCGTTAGTTCCTTGTGGCAGAAGTATTTCCAGTCGTCTGCCAAGACTCAGCCACACAGAACCTCCTGAGTCTAATTATTCACAATAGCTAAGTACGATGGACTACATTTTACTTTTAGTGTATTTGGTTGTTTTCTTTCTATTTATCACGTGATGTACACCTATTCTTTGCATTTTGTCAGGTAAACGACTGGATATTATAAAAAAAAATATTTTTTATCTTTAAAACAATTGTCTCTATTTCGTTGATGTCGATGTTTCGGGTTAGGAACGTTTTTGGTTAAATGTGGATTTCTGGAACGAAATAAGTTCGTAATCATGCTACAATTGCCTCAAACAAAAATAAACAAAAACGGGACAGCTTACGTCCAGGGCGTAACTATTCAGGAGTGTAACAGGAGGGTAGCGGCACACCAAGGTCCTGTCCTAGCGTGTAACATAGAGAACGGTCTCCCCAGCCACATGCACTACATTGCTTTTACCCACTATGGAATTCTTCACCTTGGATCATTATCGTGGTGGCTCGCTCATATACCTGCACTGTCACCCGCTAGCACAAATCCCATTCTATGGTTTTGGGCATCTAGGCACATGTGCGGGATTGAGGCGAGATTGCTGCGCGTATTGCTTCCTTCCCACCGCGGCTCGAAGCTTCTCGGCGATGCAATGAGACCTTGCATGCGCAGCAGGGGCTGACCCTTATACGTTAGCCCGCCTTCTTGCTTTTAATGCATGCGTACTGGTGGTTTCCACACTTTGACAGCGAAGAGGCCAATGGGTACGTTTGTAATTAGAAATATTCATCATTCCATTTAAGTGAGTGCTAGCAATAAACCAACAATAATTAGAACAAATCTATACTATAAAAAGTCAAAATCACATTAAATGATTTACATGCCAGTGCTTAGGAATAATAAAATGATATTCATAAATGAAGGCACATGTGTTTCCGGGCCTAATCAATTCTTTTTAATAACCAGTGATCTAGTTTCGCATTTTTGGTTCCAGAAATTTTGATATGCAAGTAATTTATAATGGTGTGCATAAGATTAAAACATACGAGGTCCGTGAGGCTAGTAAAGCATTGCTTACAACTTTATGTGGCCAAGGCATACAAGAAGAACATGTTGCCAGGACAATACCCAAACTTCTTACCTTTCTGGAAAAACAATATCCTGGCCTGATGACCGCTAGACCAGCAAGTTAAATCGTTTGCTAATCTTAATTAATAGTTAAGAACGATCCTTTTGCTACAGATGATAATTGCGACCAAGGCAACATCTGTAGTTTAGGTCAAATATTGCATTTTGGAAAGCGTTATAAATAATGTTACGTTTTTGGTTCTCTGTACTATCTCAGGTAACCCATTTAATGAAACAGTCGTCTGGTCCATTCAGTGTTTAGATAAGGCTAAACAGGTGGAATTTTGTTTATAATTTGACTTTTATGTATCACACAGTCTACTTAGGCATGCGACGTCTGCAAATGAAAGTCGTCTTTCCATTGGCTAGCCACTTAAATCTATTGAAATGGAAGTTTATGATTTCAAATTTAACTGCTCCAGTCTCCTCTCCTGATTTGTCATTTCTTTATGACTTTTATTGAAAAGAATAAATGTTAAAGGTACTGACTTACTTTCAAGTAATGGTTTGTGGAATCATGTCGCATACTTTTGCAAAATAAGTAGTCCCGTTATATAAATAGCGTCATTAAGGCATTTTATAATCAGTCTACCCATTATTTATAAGTTGACATAAATAGTTTATTAAAAACGTCATAATAATATACTAAACTATTGCTTTTTTCATAAAGAGTATGGCATTTAGCGACTAATATGTATATACCTTGAGATTGTTTAGTCACAAGCATTCATTAATATAGTACAATTTTAATTATAACTTATAAATATAGCCAGTAAACTTTATCTGTAGACTTTGTGAATAACTTATAAAAATAATGAAATGGAAAAAGAAAGCTTGAAATGAACAAAGATGATTCATATAATATTATTTTCAATACGTAAATAAATATAGTTTTATCTAATGTTTAAATTTACTATCGCATAATACAACGTATTTATTTTTTTACGATATTAACATTCAGTACAGAAAAAAAAGCAAAGAATAATTTCTAAATTTTTATTGTATCAGTATAGCAACTATGTCCAAAACAAGATTTAAACATTAAAACAATACAATGTAACAGGTAATGAACTATTGGTATAATGATAACATAAAAATGATCTGAAGTTGTATCCCAATACCAATGCCCTATAAGCACATAATTTGAAATATAATTTACATGATATAGCTTAATGTCCTATTTACTTGCTAAATATTACGCATACTAACACACATTTTAAATACATCAACTTCAAATACAACTAAACCTTACCCAGTTGCTTGTAATAAATATATCTGTAAGTAAAAATAAGTAACACTTTTCAGACCAATGGGAAACAATAGAAACCATTGGGCCTGTTGGACAGTGATCACCGGTTTATGTGGTCACGTCATGCTGCAAGGGGATGTAATTTAAACTTTAGCTTAATTTGTCCGCACTAAATCAAATCAAATATTTTCCAGATTTGTGAAAGAATCTTTATTCAAACTTCTATAAAACAGACTTGAAATGTTGTCTCTGCTGGCTGCATTTAAAATAGTCTGCAGGCCTAGGAAAGAATAGCTTGGACATAATTCCAGAAGTACATTTATTTAGAACTACACCAAAGACAAACGTACCTACAAATGTTATAACTACATTTAATTTTACTTAAATTTTAAACTTTTACCTGAACAAAATATAACTTATTGAACGAACTTCATTCGTTTTACATATTTAATGTCCACAGAAATTCGTCGGCATCCGTCCGTCTCCAAGTGACGATGGTGTAGCTTCACGGCAAAGGTGACCAGCTGCACCGCCGAAAATGGCTGTGGAGGCCAACTCGGGAGTGGCAATCCCTGACGCACTTCAGGCATTTGAAGGTGGATGGCTGTTGTAAAGGAACCTTCCGTCTCGCTCTTTTCTGGATGGCAGCTTCCATGCGCCCAGTTTCTGCGCGGGATGCGCCAAGCCTGACTGCGAGCCTCCAGGTTGGTCGGTCAGAAGCTTGGCATTCCCATGTGTCAAGGTCAATTGAGCTCTCGTTCAGGTCTCTTTTGCAAAGGTCCTTGAATCGCAGTTTTGGGCGCCCTATCTTCCGGTGGCCTTCGACCAGTTCTCCATAGATGAGGTCTTTAGGAATGCGACCTGCATTCATCCTTTTCACATGGCCGAGTCACCTGAGGCGTTTCTCACTGAGCACAGCGTGAAGGCTGCTCATGTTGGCTCTCTCCAGCACCTCTGTGTTGGAGACCCTATCCTGCCACTTGATCTGCAGTATTCTCCGTAGGCACCTCATATGGAAGCTGTTGAGTTTCTTCTCGTGCCTCGCGTAGGTGGTCCATGACTCACAGCCATACAGGAGAGTGCTGAGTACGCAGGCGTGGTAGACGCGCAGTCTGGTCCTCTCGGTGAGGCTGGAGTTGTCCCACACTCGCTGTTTTAGTTGGGCCATGACTGTGGCTGCCCTGGCGATCCTGCTATTGATCTCCAAGTCGATGGACTGTGAACTCGAGATAATGGACCCGAGGTAGGTGAAGTTCTCGACAACCTCCAAGGTCTGTCCATCGATGACAATGTTTGGAGGGGTCTCCGTGCCCTGACCCATGACGTTTGTCTTTTTCAGGTTTACAGTCAGGCCGAACTCCTTGCATGCATGGGAGATGCAAGTGACGAGCTGCTGGAGTCCGTCTTCGGTGTGTGAAGTCAAGGCTGCATCATCAGCGAAGAGCATCTCGCGAATGAGGACCTTTTTGACTTTGGTCTTGGCACGAAGGCGCGCTATGTTGTAGAGCTTGCCATCAGACCTGGTGTGAATGAAAACACCCTCGCTGCAGTCCTTGAAGGCGTGTTGGAGGAGCATGGAGAAAAAGATGCCGAAAAGTGTAGGCGCGAGGACGCAGCCCTGCTTTACTCCGCTGCTGACTGAGAATTCCTTGGAGGTTGCGCCATTGTAGCAGACAGTGCTGTGCATGTTGTCGTGGAAGGACCTGACCACCGCAAGCAGGTGTGGGGGACATCCGATCTTCTGCAGCAAGCTGAATAGTCCGCCTCGGCTGACCAGATCAAATGCCTTTGTGAGGTCGATGAAGGCTATATAGAGTGGCATCTGCTGTTCCTGACACTTCTCTTGGAGCTGGCGTAGTGAGAAGATCATGTCAACCGTTGATCGACCAGCCCTGAAGCCACACTGTGACTCTGGGTAGATGCGTGAAGCGAGGGTCTGCAGGCGGTTAAGGATGACGCGGGCGTACGCTTTACCAACGATACTGAGGAGGGAGATGCCCCGATAGTTGTTACAGTCGCTCCTGTCACCTTTGTTTTTGTACAAAGTGATGATGTTAGCGTCTCTCATATCTTGTGGAATGTAACCCTGTTCCCAGCAAAGGCATAGGAGGTCGTGAAGTTGCTGTAGCAGGGCTGGTTTCCCGCACTTTAGTACTTCTGGTGGGATTCCGTCGCTCCCAGGTGCTTTACAGCAGGCGAGACGGTCGATGGCCTTGCTGAGCTCATCCAAAGTGGGTGGAGTGTCAAGCTCCTCCATGACCGGCAGGTCTGATATCGCTCTGAGAGCGGAGTCTGTTACAGTGTTCTGCGTTGCGTACAGTTCGAGGTAATGCTCTACCCACCTCTGCATCTGCCTTTCCGGATCGGTGATAACCTCGCCAGTTTTGGACTTGAGGGGGGCTGTCTTAGAGGGGGTTGGACCTATTGCCTTCTTGATGCCCTCGTACATCCCTCTTGCGTTGCCTGTATCGGCAGCTGTCTGAATGCTGTCACAGATATTCAGCCAGTAGGTGTTGGCACAATGACGGGCAGTCTGCTGGGCTTTGCTCCTGGCAGTCCGTAGAGCTTGTAGTGTACTGGGGCTAGGCTTAGCCTTGTAGGCCAGAAGGGTTAGGGTTCACAGAAATTCGACTCTGTAAAATTGGATACATTTAACATAACTATAAAGATACTTTTCATAATTGTTTAGATAATTAAACATTTTTAAACATTGATCAAAGTATTGCACAGCTCAGGCTTACAACAAATGTCCCATTAGAAAAATAAGTGTTTTTTTTCATATTGTTTCGAAAAGTCTTCGATAGACGTATGGTCACATCATAGTTATTAATCCTTATAATTATATTATTCACATAGAATGATGATTTATATTATTATATCTTTTCTTTTACGGAAACAATGGCTACTGGACAAATATTATTAATACGGCTTAAATGAAGTATACATACAAACAGAATAATGTCAACAGCATAATAAATGTTAACAATTATTCTTTAGAACATTGTCCATTTTGTTAGGTGATTTCAATCGTAAAATCATTATTTATAATGAGATTTTTAACATAGTGAAATAATTGAAACAATTAAGTAACTTAAATGGGCAGTTGTGGAATGCTTATGAAATTCATCTTCTACAACAATCACTGTCAGTAACCGTGTCTAACATAATGGCATTGTAACACTGTATTTTATTAGCATTATATATACATATACTTTTAACATTAATTTTAAAATTACAATATTAATTACATACATAAGTTTTGTCTATATTTATACTTAATTACACACATGCAGACATGATCTTTATATTGTTTGTATATCCTTTGTATTGTATGTACATAAGGAGCCTGGATTTCATTAATCCTTTAATCACAGCATTAGAAAAAATTATTGATTGATTGGCATTTCTTAATGTTTCTATTTTCTTTTTCGCTTTTATTTGAATGTTTTTCTTTAGGCGATTTCTAAGATTATACACAGCTTTCTTCCTCTCGACTTAAGGCCAGGCTATATTTAGTAACAGTTGTTTCATTCGCCTTAAACTTCCGGCTGTCCGATTTCAACGACTTGCACAAGAGTATTCTATAGAACTGACGCCGAAAACGTTTAGCGCTGAAGAAGTAGAGGAAAAAATTGACAGCGTGGGACGAGTCTTGAAATACGTATTGTATCTGGTTGATGAGTCCCCAACGTGCCAGAGTTAACGGTTCCTCGGAGTCTGGTTCAGCCAGGAGAGACACACAAGCTGGTAATAGCAGGATCAGGAAGATAAGCGCCGCCATAATCAGCATGATTGTGATGCTCCTTTCCAGACGCTCCGCCTCTTCTATACGTCTGGAGTTGGAGGTACTCCCATTTGACGTTCCACGCATGATGCTACGACGGTCAACCCTGGACTTGGCCAGGCCGCGGATGATTAACGCTGTTAGTAGACTTATGCAGGCGAAGGGGATGAAGAGATGGAGGAAACAGTTGATCCAATACCACCACGTTGTCCAAAAGTCGACGTACTCGTCACACGTGCCGCATTTTTGACCGGAAGTGTCGCTGTCTCGCATTAGTCCAAAGAGAAACGCCAAAGGGACGAGTAGAACGACGAACATGACGGCCGATGAGACGTAGCTGCGTCTTTTGGTGACGATGTAAGCCTTCTTCAGCGGAAAGCACACAGCGATAAACCTCTCAGCGCATATGAAGACCAATACCCAGTTGGCCTGAATCGAGAAGAACTGAGAAAGGAAAGCCATCTTGCAGCCAAACGACCCTAGGTAGACGTGGTTCATAAATAGTTGGTGGTAGATGAGCTTCACAGTCAGGGTGCAGCCGTCGTAAAAGGCCAGTAGCGAGACGAAGAAAGTCGCTGTTGTCATCTGCTGCATCTTTAGTACAGTCAGAATGCTGAATATGTTTCCAGGAAAGCCCACACCGAAGACGACCCAAATGTAGACACTTCTGATATTTTCTGTTGTTTCGTTCAGCAGGTTTATCTCATTATTCCTGGAGAAAAAGAAAATAATATTTAATAGTATCTAATCCTTATATAAAAAAACAGAATACGATGTTTACAAGCTTTTTAATAATGCAAGCTAATATTGTGCCTAACCGTTTTAACTCTACCGCATCTGATGTGAAGCTGTTGCGTAAAGAAGAAAAGGTGCGTTTGACGCCTTTTGCTTGGGTCAATATTGGCATCCCTTTAAAATGTGAGCTTTTTATGTTTCGTTTAAAAAAAAGTCGGTTTTGGAATGAAAAATTTAGGAACATAACCAGACAATGGAAAACTTAGGAACACAACCAGACAATGAAAAATTTAGGAACACCACCAGACAATGGAAAATTGAGGAACACAACCAGACAATGGAAAATTGAGGAACACAACCAGACAATAAAAAAATTAGGAACACCACCAGACAATGGAAAATTGAGGAACACAACCAGACAATGGAAAATTTAGGAACAAAACCAGACAATGAAAAATTTAGGAACACCACCAGACAAGGGAAAATTTAGGAACACCACCAGACAATGAAAAATTTAGGAACACCACCAGACAATGGAAAATTTAGGAACACCGCCAGACAATGTAAAACTTAGGAACACCACCAGACAATGGAAAATTTAGGAACACCGCCAGACAATGTAAAACTTAGGAACACAACCAGACAATGAAAAATTTAGGAACACAACCAGACAATGGAAAAATTTACTTTCGTCGTAAAGATTTTAAAGAAAATTTAAACAGAAAACACTTGTAAAATTAACAAAGCGCAGTAAAGTGAGACGGACCCGCAACACATAAACTATGATAACACTTTGCGCAAAAGTTTCCCAAAAGCCTGGCCGCGACCGGTTCACGGAAGCAAAATAACCCGGTGACAAACCATACAAATAAGGGTTTAAACTCTAGATTAGATTATCGCAATGTATAACTGCATGATATTGTATATTTCAGGGCTTTTTTTTGTAAAAAAATAGGTGCCGGTACTCAGTGATGAATTGCCTAACCTTTAACTACCAGTTCGCACCTCGATGCAAGCTAAATAAAAACTGTAAAGATACTACATGTCTAAAACAATTTTATTTTATAATTAATCAACTTAAATTGTTTTATTATTACCTTATTAGTAGGGCCTATACAGTATACATTTGTTATGATTTGTAAAATTTAACTAACAACTTAATCAAGTTATTCTTGATTTACTTCATAGTATACAAAACGTACCGATATAATTGGAACGCCTCAGCTATTTGAATCGATTAGTATTTGCATGAAATATGATGTAAACGCAAGTGCTGCTAAATATCTGATATCCCCAAAAATGGGCATACATATTATTAAACTAATAACAAAGAGGAATCGCAATGACTTTTCGATGAAGTAGGGGTCAGTATTTGGCAAATATGGTGTGCGGCCGTCTGGTCTTATGGTTGGTTAACCGGACTGTCAACCCTGCTGACCGATCACTGTCGTCCTAACATCTTCTAATATTATTGATATTTTGATCTCAGTTTTACAGAGATGTCGTTTAATGCGATTCAATCTCGTACTCGAATTTGTCACACTATCTTAAGCGGTATGGATGCGTAGTAATCATACAAACTGGGTAGTCATTATAGTGCTTGAAAATATACATATAAATTCTCTAGTCATATAATATTTATATAATTTCAATTACGTTTTACGGTTTGATCATTTAAAAGTTATAAATGTAAGACATTTCTTTTTTCTATAAAAGAAACAAAATACAGAAATAGCTCAAATGAGACGGGTTAATTATCTCCCTTCAAATAACAAATGTTTCCACATTTGATTCAATGGTGATGCCGAACAAGTTATGTTTTGTAATATAACACTGATTATTATTATTTCTTTGTATACATTCAACTTTATGGTATTCATTACAAGGTTTAATTATTAGAGGATTAAAATAATTTACGTTAAACAGTTGTAAATAAAAATTTCCTGCATTAATTGTTTTGTCCATTTAAGGAGTTGTTATTTTAAACATTAATAATTACAGAAAATACAAAATACAGTGCTATTAAAAAAGTCTCTTATATTTCTAAATTAATAATACAAATCAATTTGTTTTAGAATTAATTATATTTATGTTTAATTAAAATTAAGTTGGGGGGGGGGGGGGGGCGGTGAGCGAAAAAAAAAATTTTAATGGGGGCGGTGAGCAGAAAAAGGTTGAGAACCTATGATTTACTTTAAAAAAAATTGTGTCAAGTTCTATTGTGTTTTATAGGAAAGAACCCTGTTAAAAATGAAAAAGAAATATAAATGTTGAATAAATTATTCATAATAAAATTCCAAAGTTTGATAAAGTTCTCATCTGACGTATATCCCGAATGCGTTCTTTGCTATTGGTATCTGTGGCTGAATGTCTGCCTCTAAGCAACCATGAATCAACGTATCTTGTGGGGTCAAAACTTAAGAGTGGTGGTCCAACTAATCTGATAAATAACAGTGAAGATACTGTTGTTGTCATAAATGAACTTTTGTCGGAGTGATGATAAGATTCATTTGCGAAAATCCTCTTTGGGCTTCACTTGAAGAAATTGGGATTGTACTTAGAGCAATTTTCAAAGGAAGTAGTTTATCCGGAATGTTTTTTTTTCGATGAGATATTCACGAAATCCGCGAATCATTATTCTTTCGTTTAATGTTTAATTGCAATCTTGTTGACAAGTTTCTCATTTCTTTTTCGCCAAATGTTAAGTGAGTACTAATGTTGTCCGGCCATTGCTATGTATCGAGCACTCGAGACCAATATGCAAACTCAGCATCTTCAGTAGAAAGCAACCTTTGTTCAATTGATTCTTGTAGTTTTTTTTGTAAAAAGCTTTTACGTCAATTGGTGGATCACTGGTTCAGTTTTTGGTGTGAAGTGAAACTCCTTTGAAAAGGTTACTCTCTACAGCAGTGGCCGCAATTTTATAATAAGGGCCTGGAATAATTTCCCTTTCTTCAAAAATCTGTATAACAGCCTTGATTTTTTGATCTGCTCTGTAGATGTCTATGTTGTGCTCTTGCAAATCCAAACTTAACTCTGACAATTCTTGGAGCGCATGGCACATCAATCCGAGGTCTAGTATAAATTCAGTAGAAGTAATCTTTCGCTGCAAACCTTCATACATGCATTGATATTTTTTGTTTCTGGTTGAGTCAAGTTTTGCTTCTTCAAAATGTTGTACCAAAACTTCATAATCTTCCCGAACTGCTAAAACAGAACGGAAGCTGGATGCCACCCATCGCGTGCTTAACATTCTTCCAAGTTTTAACAACTCAGATTCTAACAAACGAGCATATATTCGCAATTCTCTGCAATTTCGTGGTGAAGAATGATAAACTACATACAGTTTATCAATGAATTCCTTAAATCTATTGATCCCTTAAACTTGTTTTACGACAACACCAACGGAGAGTTCCAGTCGGTGATTTGCACAATGCCAAACCAGAACCGATGGAAACTTTTCTTTAAGCAATGTCTTGACGCCACTTTTGCTTCCGAACATCACATCTGCTCCATGACATGCAAGAGAAACTAAGTTCCTTCTTAGAAAGTCTTCTGTTAACCCATAGAAATGAAGGCAGTGTAGTAAAGAAGCGAAAACTCCATTTGCGGTTACACTTTCAAGACATAAACTGTTGTTGTAGACTAGTACCGAAGAAAGTTATTTTATTGTCGGCTCATTCGTTCGATACCTTCACTCCCATCTTTGCCTCGACTCCGAGATTGCCTACTTTTCGGCAAGGGAAACAACCAAGTTTTTTATTATGGATATTATGGCCAATCATATTTCACAAGGAAATAATTTCTTTGATCTAAAGTCCAGCAGGTAGGCCAGTCAACATCTACTGCAGGCTGCAGTTGATTAAAAAAAACAGAGGAACCAAGAACGATATTTGACGGCTTTGGTTCCGATAGTTCCATTAGGGTTTCTTCTGTGACATTGGCTTCTGCCGTTATTTCTTCAGTCACTCTGGTTTTCTTACTTACCGACAAAGTCCCAGTCGAAACATCATTCATTCGCGAAAAGAAATCAGAAATTTATTTTCTTCATTTCCAAAGTGGGCTAAGAAATAATTATAACTTAAATTATCAATTTCTAACTACGCTCGTTTTAATTTCTTTAAGTCTTAATTATTGCATTCAAATTTTGAAATTTTAAAAGCATTAGGCCTACGTCTTAAAAACAAGCATGATTGGAAATGGGTTAATAACCATTGATGCAATATTACGAGTGTGTGCGGAAAGCAGTTTCGCATTTTATATTTTAATTCTTATTGCGGGCAATCTAAAATAATTCCATTTTAAGAAATTAATAATATAATAAATTAATAATAAACGTTAAAATACAAGAAAAGTAATAATTTTTTCCCCACATTAACAAAGGTCCCGGTACGCCGTACCGTCACAAAAAAAGCCCTGGTATATTTGAACTCGATTCTAGTTAGCCCCTCTAATAATAAAGATCTATATTACTTAAGATTATTATCTGTGATATAATATACGAAGGTTGTGTTGAAATTTATATCTGTTATATGTTTTTTGTAGGCTAGTGTAGACAACATAAATGTTATTGGGGCACAAAGTATGATATAAAAAAACGGGTCACAAGAAAAACGGTTGGGAAAAACAAATAGGAATAAACTATTATTAAATCGCGCAAGTTGCCTTGAAGACAGTATGAAGGCATTAGTTTTGTGAGTGCGTGTGTGTGTGTGTGGCGAGTGGGAGGGGGGGGAGGTTATAGGGGGCTTAATGTCCAGTCGACCTATTTTAAAGCCAGAGGTAAGTGTCCTTGACACAAGACAGGGAATATAAATTGGATTTCTTTTCTAACAGTTGCGTCCAATAAACCAGATTGCCAAGGACATGGTCAGCCTATTTGTAGACATTGACCAAGGAGGCAGAATACAAATTGAAGCTTGGTATTTCTTATTAGGAGATCCCAGGA